>PVLC010011347.1:0-47246 GCA_004027655.1 Graphiurus murinus
ATGTGATATATGTTATTCCATTAAAAAGTAGGAGGCAAACAAAATTGCAAAAGAAAAAAAGACTATTTTCAAGAGGTAAAGAGTTTTTAAGAAATCAAGATCAGAGATTATATAGATGTGAGCTATCACAGAAATTTAATATCGCTAAATAATATGTTACAGGCTGAAGGGAAAATGTAAATGCATGAAGATCTGGGTGATTCAAGCAGAAGGATAGAAATAAGAAAGTATCTCTGCTAAAAATTTAAACCATGCTATCAGAGATAAAGAATTCCTGTGGTGGGCCCATGAGTGTAATCAACACAGCTGAGAAAAGAATCAATGAACATGACTCTACCTAGGTCAATAGAAACTATTCCAAGTAAAATACACACACAAAAACAAGAAAGACCAAATTATTCAATGCTGTAGGATGCTATCAAATGTTCTACCATATATGTAACTTGAGTCCTAGAAGGAGAAGAGAGAGGATGGAGTTGAAGACATAATTGTCTTCATAATTTGAATACATAATTGTCAAGTCTTTTAAAAAATGATGAAATACATGTAATCACAGATCTAAGAGTTACAGAAGACCCCAAGTGAGATATATCCTTTTTAAACACTTAGGCACATCATTGCCAAACTGCTAAATAATAAAGATAAGGAGAATATCTTGAAGGGAGCCAGAGAAAATAGAATCATGTATAGAGAAACAAAGATTAGAAATAATACCAATCTTCTTGTCAGAGCTATATAGAGGAAATAAAATGATATCTTTAAAGAATTGAGGGGTTTCCCATTCAAAATTATACTCTCATAAAAATATGTATCTTAAAAATGAATCCAAGATAATAACTGTTTTAGACAAATAAAATCGAAGAGAATTAATTTTGGGTAGACTTGTTCTATAATAAATGTTCAAATTCAAATTTTTCATGTAAAAGGAATATGATACTAAATGAAAATTTGGATATAATCAAAGAATTTAAAAGTGTATGAAAGGTAAACATTAGAATAAATATGGGAAGTTGGGTGTGGTTGCCATACCTGTAATCCCAGTACTTGGGAGGCTGAAACAGGAAGATCACATGTTTGAGGCCAGCCTCAGCAACTTAGTGAGGCTCTCAGCAACTTAGTGAGACCCTGTTTCAAAATCAAAAATAAAATAGGGCTAGGGGTGCAATTCAGAGGTAAATGCTCCTTGGTTCAATTCCCCAGAACCAAAAAATAAAATAAAAATAAAAATGAGACATTATTCTACTTATTTTGAATTACACTATAAGAATTGGTTGACTAAAAACTAAAGAATAACAACGTATTGTGCAATTTATAAAACTATATTAAAGTAAAATACATGAAAAGCAACAATATCATTGAAGAAATGATTTTTGGAAAAATTATTATACGTTTCTTATGCTATTTATAAGCTGGTATAATACTATTTTAAGATAGAAAATAAAGATGTGTATTGTCAACCCAAAGCCAACCACTAAAAAAAAAAAAAATTAAGGAGTAGAACGAAAGAACTAATAATAAATGAAAATAAATCACAAAGAAATATACAAATGAGGGCACAAAAAGAACAAATCAAAAAGAAAGTGATAGAAATGTTTTAGATGTAAAAGCCGACCAATTATTACATTAAATGTTTTGGTTTGGGACTTCTGATTTTAAACAAAATAAAATGATAGTGACCATATTTACCCTTCCTGAGACCAAGAAACTGGACAAAATATGCAAAACAATATAGTGAATATCAACAGAGAACAGGGGTCCATGAGAGACAGGGAACAAACAAGGTAAGATCCAGGATTGATTGCCTAGGCTTACTGCTTTTGGAAGACAGACCTAGGAAAACCCTAAAAGACTACCTGCTGAGTAGACTGCCCAGGGATACTAAGATATCTAGAGTTTTCAGCAGGAAACCTCATAATCCATGCGGCATTGAATAGAGTGCTCAAAAACATCTTCCTCAGTGTTGAGAGGTAATTAACCCTAGACTAAACATGACTGTGGTCTCATCTACTGTATCTTAAAAATGAGCCCTACAAGGATCATATTATTTCCAAGTAACTGTATCCCATAAAAAAGCTCAAAAATATTTATGGGAATACAAAAAAAAAAAAAAAAATCTAACACACGACAGGGTGAAATTCACAATGTTTATCATCCAATAAAAATTACCAGGCATGCAAAGAGGCAAGAAAATATGATACGTAGCAAGAGTAAAAATATATTTAAAAGTGACACAGAATGGACGTGGATGCTAAATTTAGCTGGCAAAAACATTGAAATAGTTATTATAAGCTGGGCGTGGTGGCGTACACTTGTAACCCCAGCATTCGGGAGGCTGAGACCGGAGGATCCGGGTTCGAGGCCAGCCTCAGCTACCTAGTGAGGCACTCCGCAACTTAGTGAGACCCTGTTTCAAAATAAAGAATAAAAAATAGGGCTGGGGGTATAGCTCTGCGATGCCCCTGAGTTCAATCTCCAGTACAGAAAAAAAAAAAAAAAAAAAAGTTAAATAGTTATTATAATGGCAATCTATATTTTCAAATATTTAAATAGAAAGACATGATGCAAAGAGACCCAAATAAAGCTTCAAGGATGAAAACTACAATGTCTAAAATTAAAAAGACACTGAATGGGATGAACAACAGATTAGCCATTACAGAGAAGAAAAAAATTAAAGAACTTGCTGGTGATTAATTCTTTCAAATTGTGAAAATCCGAAAATTTACTTATTTCGCCTTCATTTTAAAAAATATTTTACTGGATGTATAAGTATGTATTTGTATAAAATTGCGAGTTAACAATTTTTTTTCTTTCAGTACTTTGAGACATTTTTCTATTGTTTGTGTGCTTGCATTGCTTCTGATGGTAAATTTGCTGTTACTCTTACCTTAGTTCTGTATGTAATGTATGTGTCTTTTCCCCCCTTCCAGGCACTTTCCCTCTGTTGCTGGTTTTGAGAAATTTAATTTTAGTTGGTCTCAGAATAATTTTCTTCATGCTCCTTGTGCTTGGAGTTCATTGAGCTCCTTGGATCTAAGAATATAGTTTTCATCATATTTGGAACATTAGGGGCCATTATTTCTTCATTTATTTTCTCTGTCCCTCTCCAGGGAACTCCTAATGTAAAGAGGGGTCCATTTCATGAATTTATTATGAGCTTGTGGCTCATCTAGAAAGTAGCTATTTTTCCCCCTTCTTCCCAAATCCTTGTCCGTGATTATGTGACTGCTGAGACAAGAACCGAGATTTCAGTAATGCTAGTACATGTATGTTTTACCACATGAAGTTTCCCATGACTTACTGATTCTTTGTTCGCATTTAATTTTTAGTTCTTTTTTTTCTTTTATTTTGGATAATTTCCATTGCTACATTTTCAAGTTCACTAGGTTTTTTTTTTCCTGTAGTGTATTATTTTTTGTTAGTTCAATCCTGTATAATTTTCTATTCAGAAATTGTCATCTTCATCTCTAGAAGCTCAATTCAATCGCATTTCTTTTCTCTGCTTATCATGTTTAATATTTCCTCTAGCTTTTTGAACAGGTGAAATACAACTAAAATGGCTGGTTTAATGCTTTGCTTTTTTTTTTTTTTTAAACTAATTGTATCATCTATATCAGTTCCGGTGAGTTTCAATTGATATATTTTACCCTTCATTGTGGGCCATTTCTTCCTGCCCCTTTATATGCTTGGTAATTTTTTCACTTATTGTACATTTACTTTGTTGGATGCTAGGAATTTGTGTACTACATAAATATTCTAGGACTTTGTTCTGTAATGAAAAGTACTTGAAGAGGGCTTGGCACTTTCAAGTCTTGCTTCTGAGCATTGTTTAGCACAACCAGAGCAGCCTTTAATCTAGGGATTTTTGCTTCACTACTGAGGTACCTTCCTGATTACACTACCTCAATTACGAGGCTTTTCAGCCTGGCTGATCATCATAGGCACTATTTCATTTCCTGTGTGGGTCCTAGGTGTTTTTCTCTCTTTTCCATTCAATGTATACATTCCTCTCACACCTGCACTAAACAGGATTCAGTTGAATACTTGAGAGGAGCTCTGTAGATGTTTAGAGTTCTCTTTTCCTCTCTTAACTATAATTCCATCCTGCAGACTCTTAGTCTCCTCTACCTCCTTGGAGTCTTAGCCCCATCTCTTCAATGCAGGGAGCACACCAGGTGCTGCTTGAGCTTCCCCTCCCTGTACCACAGCCTGAAAACTCTGTCTAGGCAGCAACCTGGGGGTAATCGTAGGCGTCACATGATTTGTTTCCTGCTTCTCAGGGATCATTGTCTTCTTTTGCCTGACATCCAATTTCTCAAATCCTGTTGTTTCATGTGTTTTGTCCTAAATTATAGTTATTTCACATGAGAGGGTAAATCCAGGCCTGTTACTCTGTGTCAGCCTTGGTGCTTAAAAAAAAAAAAATTAAATGAAGCCATATCTGAAAACTTTATTATTGAACTTAAAATATAAAAATAATTACAAGTTCAGAACTTAAGGTCTTTTATAATCAAAAGAAGGAATTCTGTTATATCATGAAATTTATAATTTATTCATCTTTCAGGTTTTCATCTTGGGGGGACCTACAAAAATATTGCAAAGAAAGGTAGAAGGAAAGAAAAGTATAAGGGAAGTCATGACCTAGTTGAGATTCTGTAAAATATCTACTTCACAGTATTGCCAGGAAAAATTCTGTTAAATAAGAGAATAGGTAAAAGATGGTCATTATGATGCCTGTAAGAACACAATAAATACTAACCCCTTCTCTTTTGCCACTTGTGTGTTTCAAAAATCAGCAAAGGTTCAATGGAAACCTTATTTGAAAGTGTAGGTTTTATTGCCGGGCGTGGTGGCGCACGCTTGTAATCCCAGCATTCGGGAGGCTGAGACCGGAGGATCCGGGTTCGCGGCCAGCCTCAGCTACCTAGTGAGGCACTCCGCAACTTAGCGAGACCCGGTTTCAAAATAAAGAATAAAAAATAGGGCTGGGGGTGTAGCTCGGAGGTAGAATGCCCCTGAGTTCAATCCCCAGTACCAAAAAAAAAAAAAAAAAAAAAAAGAAAGTGTAGGTTTTATTATTATTCAGCAGTGGTGACGCCAACGGGTCAGGGACAGCTGCCTTTGAAAGGAAGTTGGGTACAGACCCTAAGAGGAGGTGTGCCATGCTATGAGGGCCACAAGGGGGAGCCCCAGAGTCTGCAGGAGGCAGAAGAAGCAGAAGGAAAATGTGAGCAAGATGCTTTATTGTGATATCTTTAGGAAGAATCAAGCAAAGGCAAGACAGGAAGGGTAAGACTGGCTAGTGGAACAATTTTGGTGGACTTTGGGGGTAAATATTGTCTCTCCTTGTCTGGCACCTGGCCTGCGGTGATTAGGGAAGAGGGATAGTGGCCCAGAGTATATGAGCCCCACGAGAGCCCTGGTGAGGGAGGTGGTCGGGATGTGAGCTCTGAGCTGGCTAGTTTACACATGGAAAGTATGTTCATAGGTGAGCTTTTACTATCTCTAGGAATTAGCTAGGCCTGGGAGGGGCAGACCCTCTGAGTCAGCATGGCCCCAGATGTCAAAGCATTAGAAATGTGGAAATAAAAAGGCTTAATTAATACCAATGGTGAGTGCTGAGATGGTCTGGTGGTGCTATCCTCCCCTGGTGCCCAGACTCAGCCCTCCCCTCTTGCAGCTCCTGGGGCTGGTGGCAGCCACCCTCACCCCTGCCTCTTTGCCAGGGGAGGCCTCCCTGGGCGATGCTGGTCCATTCTCCCATCTGTGACTCAAGGGAGCCAGTGTATCTGCTGTGGGCCAGGAGCCAAGGCCTTCCTTCCATACCTGCCTCCCTTCCATAGCCTGGAGGAGTCTAAGCCCAGGACCAGCCCCTCCAGAGGCGGTTCCCCCCTGGAAAATGATGCCACCTGCTGTTAGTCTAAATAATTAGTTCAACACCATATGTGGTGTGTTATCCAAGTGTTTCTCATACATAGTTAATGAATTACCGGTGATGATGCCACAGATTAATATATATATATATATATATATATATATATATATATATATATATATATGAAGAAACTTCCAGGTCCCAGAAGATACCATTGCCAAGTCCAGCTCTGCCCACAATCGGCTCTGGGTACCATCCTTTGCACTGTCCAGGCAGGGGGAACCACTTTGGGATTGCCCATCCATCCCAAGGGCACCTGCACTGACTGGTGTCCTTCTAGGGCTCTCTGCTGCGTGGTTCAGCTTGTATCCTTTTCACTGATAACAAGGCTGCCCAAGTGCAGGCCTTGACTGTCGGCTTGGCAGGATCCTGCTTCTGAGCTCCGAGCTCTCTGCCTGACATCACACTCCCCCTGCCTGCCTGCCTGCCTGCCTGCCTGCCTCAGCCTGCAGAGAATGTGGTGGGCCACCAGGGACTGGCCACCTGGGAATTAATGTCCTTGGTCTCCTGTGGTTTGGTTACAGGGTGTCATCCCGAAAAACTCATGTATTGGCAATGCAAAAGTGCTTAGAGGTGAAGCAATTGAAATGAAGGTTCTAATCTCAGCAGTGGATAAATCTGTTGATGGATTAATGATTTATTGGGTGGTAAGGTAGTCAAGTAGGATATAGCTGGAAGAAGAAAGTCGTGGGGTGTGACCTTGGGCACTATGTATGTCCCTCATCCCCCCACTTGCGCTCTCTCTCTCTCTCTCTCTCTCTCTCTTTCTCTCTTTCTTGAAGTGAGAGCAGCATCCCTCCATGCACCCTGCTGCTGCCACTGCCCTTTACATTGCAGAGCCAGCCCTATGGACTGAGACCTCAGAAACCATGAATCCCCATAAACCTTTCCTCCTCTAAGTTGTTCTTGTCAGGTGTTTTGGTCATGCTGAAGAGAAAGTTGATTAAAACATGGTCCACGGACCACGACTGCTTGTTTAGATCTCCATGGTGATGTTACACCCAGCACCCTGGTGTCCTATAATCAGACTTCGCTTCCACGCTCAAGCTAGGCTATTTAATATAAAACTCCAGAATTTCAACTGAGTTTTCAAGTTTCCACTTGGCTATCCCACCCTTACCTAAACTCATCAAAGATAAAATTCTTACACATAGAAGAGACTTCAGCTGGACATTCTGTCTGGAATTCCTGGGAGGCCATTGGCTCCATGAGCCCATTCAAATTGCTTATAAGAAATTGCGGAATGTGCATTTCTCTGTGGGTTTCCATCCCAGTGACAACCGGATCTTCAAAGGCACCCTAGAAAGCCATCAGACACATCTCCTCCTCTCTGGCCTGACTCCTGGCCTCCCTGGTCCTATCAGCGCATCTTTTTTCCTGCTACACAGAGAAGTCGAAGGCTCCTGCTAAACCTAGTTGCCACACCTCTGTCTGCACCTGTGCACTTTTAGACCGTCTACCTGTGCTCTTGAACACACTCCCTCTTTGTCTCCCCAATCGCCACTTCTTTCTCAAATTTTGAACCTCTCTTCAGTTACTTCTCCTGAATCTATAAAAAGGCTTAAGAACTTCTCTGCATGACCATATCTTCTCTCTCTGCTCCACACAGTCTGTGTTTCTCTACTCTCCTCTGTACTGCATTGTCAGCTACACAGAATTGCCCAAAACTATATTTACTACCATTAGCGCCTCTCTCTCTCCCCCACCCCTTCCTCTTTCCCACTGGCAAAAAGCAGAATAGCTTATGGATTCAAAATGAGGAGTCTGTGGTCAGCCAACCCGAGTTTTGAGCCCGGCCCCACTCTAGCAGCTGTGTGATCTGTCTGAGTCAAGTTATTTAACTTATTTGCTGTGTAGAATGTGATACAATACTGACACTATGTCATCTGTGGTTGCAGTGAGAAATAAATAAGACCTGTAAAAGACTCAGCACAGTGTCTGACACATTACAAACGCTCAATAAATGTGAACAACTTTGCAACTGTACATCCCATATGCCTAGAACCAAACTTAGCTTTTCTCCTTCAGTTTCTCCCTCCTCCTCTTGCCTATTTGTGATTAAAGTTAGCCTGCGATGCTTACATGATCTCAGGCCCATTTGTCACCTTAGGTGCCCACCAGTTGTTAGCCCTGCTGCATGCGTCTCCCTCACCAATTACTCTCTGCACTCCATCTTTTTTTCTCTCCATTCACAACCTTCAATGGCTCCCCATTGCCTACCATATGAAATAAAAAATTTTAAGTCTGCCACATTGGGCCCCCTGAGCTCTGGCTTCTGCTTCTCTTTTCCAGACCTATAGCCATCCTCCCCACTGATCCTAAACCAGCTTCCTCCTTTATTCTTCTCCAGGCCAGACAGTCAACAGGTGTCCTAAGGAGCCATCCTGCTTCAGCACTAGGAATCTCCTTTCCTTTCCTGGTAACACCATCAGTACTCAGGTCTTATAGCTCCAACCTGCAGTTCCATAGCAGCCTCTTGTGTAAACCCCACTTTCCACCCTCCAATAACTTGTCAGCAATGCACAGGACTCTCAGGTGCACCTTCCTGGACATACCCGGCCACACTTCTGTGCCTTTGCCAGAGTGCTGCCTTCTTTTTTATCTGCCAAATACTCATCTTTCCTGTTCTGGTCCCAGGGCCATCACCATGAGAAGCCATGCCGCTCCTGCAGGTTGAGCTGGATCCTTGAGCTCTGTGCTCCCGGCATTCCCATCCTGTCCCTGGCCTCGGTCACAGCACTATCACATGCCATTGCAAGTCTGTTTACATAGCAGTCTCGCCCTGGAGTGCCTGAGCTCCTCCAGGAGGGGGTTGTACACACCCCTGACCCCCATCTCCTGTCTTCTTTTCTACTTTGTTTTCTCCGTAGTACTCATGCGGCTTAAGGAGAACATGATCTCATTGTTCAGCTATCTCTTCTCACTAGAATACAAATTTAGGAGCACAGAAGCTTCAGTGTGTTTTAATGTGTCCTCAGAGCCTAGAATAGTGCTTACATAGTAAGTGCTCAATAAATATTTGTTGAATAAATTGTTGGGTCACTGGTCAGTATTACGTTACCTATCCTTATGTCCCTAGTAGCTAACACATTGCCTGGCCTGTTGTACATGTTCCTCCGCTTCCGACAGGGTTGCCTCTGGATAAGCCCATTATAAGTTGGAACTATCTTAAGTCCAAATGCATTTAATACACCTAACCTGCCAAACACCCTGGCTTATCCCAGCCTAACTTAAATGTGATAAGAACACTTAGGCTACCCTAAAGCTGGAAAAAAAATCATCTACTGAAAAGCTTATTATTTTATAATACAATGTTACTCGTGCAATTTATCTGATACATGTACCAAAAATACAGTACATTGTCAAGCTGTTTCTCCTGTGGATCACAGAGCGGACTGGGATCTGTGCCTCACTATGGCTATTCACATATCGCTAGCCCAGGAAGAGATCAAAATTCAAAGTATGATTTTTGCTAAAAGTGTGTCACTTCTAAACCATTGTAAAGTCAAACAATCATAAATAGAACCTAAGTCAGAGGCCCTCTGTATCTGTTCTTGAATAAATGAATACTTTATCATGTTGCTAGCCTGTTTAAAAAAGATCAAACACTAGTGTTGGTTTGAATGTTCTCTGCTTTCTAATCCCAGCCACTCAATTTTGAATCCTCTCTGTCACCGCAAAAGCCCTATCTGGACTCTGACCGCTCTGCTCCCTGCCCTGGAGTATATCCTAAGCATTCCTTTTTACCCGTGCCCACACTTCAAGCAGAAGTTACTTCTCATCCATTTACTCAGCAGGAAGACCCTGAGTGCTTGGGACAGGCTACCCCTTCTTCTAGCCATGGTCCTACCTCTATTCTGACTCTCTCTTTCTGCAAGGTGGGGACAAACTGAGCCTCCTTTAGGACTCCTTCCCTGACCATCCAGGCCTGTGTGTCTCTCCTTGGGCACTAACGACTCATTATAGACTCTCATCCTTGGCATCATTAATCAATAAATACACATTAAACTTGCATCTATTTTACAGAAAATGGCCCTTTAAAGGATCAACACTTTTTAACATTTCAAACATTTTTGTTGGAAATCTTTCTAACATTTACCTCATACCTTCTCTGTCTGCTTAAATGTAACACTGTGTACAGAACATCCACCTAGCTTTTACAATGCAGGCTCATCTCTGTGCATACCAGCTGTTTTTTTCCATGGTGTGGTATTGTGCCAGGACTACCTGGTGAAAGGAAAGGTCATGAGCTTTGGAATCAAGCAATCCTCATAACGACCCCATTCACAGTCTCGGATATCTTCTGAGGTCACCTCTGACTCTTTTAATGCTTTTCTAATCTGTAGTGGGAGTTAGAATTGTCTGTAAGCCAAGCACAAACAGGATCTAAGAGTGGGTAAGACTTTCCTATTTATAAGCCCATCTGCTTTAAAGCATAGATGTGTACAAGTTATTTCGTTGTTTAGAGTGCTTTCTCACTTAACTTTTATTTTCTGGGTATATTCAGAATTCTTGAGCCTGGATTGTGACTTTAAAAAGTGCACCTTTAGTGCATTTATATTTTATATATTATTTGCTGTTTTTAACTATCTGGATGTGCAGATATCATGACTTTCCAAGAGGTTGTTCCTTGGTTAGCTTATAAACTTCCCAAAGGCAAGGAGTCTTTGATATTCATTCATTGATTTGCTAAGTATGTCTTATGTGGAAAGATCTGTGATAGAAACAATAGGCAAATAAGACATAACATGTATGTAATGTGGAAGAGATGAGATGCAAACAGCCAATGCAGGGTAAGAAGGTAAGCCTAAAACACAGAGGTGCTCTGGGAATTCAAATGGGGAAAGAGACTGTATTCTAGTTGGGAGAACTGGAGAAGACTTTGTGTAACAGGTGACATATGAGTTGGGTCTTGGTAGAAAGAACTTCAGTGGGTAGCATTTCAGACTTTCAGAAAGCTGTACAAATGGGCAAGAGAAAGAAATACACACACACACACACACACACACACACACACACACACGTACAATGAGGTCATGCCAAAGTGTTAAGAGCACCCAATACATAGGACCTCTCTTCCCCAATCTAGTTTTAGAAAAATGGATTAATGAGACAAATGAGATAGCACAACAATATTACTTTTATTATTGGTTAAGACAAAGCTAGAGGACTCAACTTTAGGTGATAGTCAACCAAGGTTGAACTGTTCTGCAACAGGTAACACCAGACCACCACACAGCACCTAAGAAGTTCTCCAATGCTGACCTTTTCAACTCTCCAACTCAAGACTGTTCGATAAAAACAAAGAGTTAATGGCACTTAAAGGTAAATCAATCAATCAATCAACCAATCAATTATTTATTTATTGTGGGACTAGGGATTGAACCTAGGGTGATCCTACTTCTGAATGACACCCCTAGCCCTATTTTATTTTTATTTTGAAACAGGGTCTTGCTAGGTTGATGAGAGTCTCACTACTTGCTGAGGCTGTCCTCAAACCTGTGATTCTTCTGTCTCAGCCTCCCATGTATTGGGATTACACGTGTGTGCCACCACACCCAACTTAAATTTATCTCTTTTTTTTTTTTTTTGTGGTAGTGGAGGTTGAACTCAGGGGCATTCTACCTCCGAGCTATACCTTCAGCCCTACTTTTTATTCTTTATTTTGAAACAAGGTCTCACTAAGTTGCGGAGTGCCTCACTAGGTAGCTGAGGCTGGTTGTGAACCCGGATCCTCTGGTCTCAGCCTCCCAAATGCTGGGATTACAAGCATGCGCCACCACGCCTGGCTCAAATTTATGATTTTAAATAGCTTATTTCCAACTACCTTTCTCTCCCACAAAAGCATCGTACTGTAAGGTAACAAGAAGAAGCAATCTGAAGTAAATTGAAATTACTTCTCACAAGTATTCATTTGAGTATCTTCATAGTACATTGGGCTATTCAGCAACATGACAACTTGAATTGGAAAGTCCTGGTTTAACTTTGAAGGCTCTAAACGTTAAAATGAAAGAGACACTTTACAAAGCTCCACAGCTGTGCACCTGGCACTTAATCTTGGTGGGTAGACAACTGGCTCTACCTGGGAGGGAGCCTGGCTGCAGAGTCTGCAGTGTCTGCTCTCTGGAGTCTGCTAAGAAAGAAGATGGAGTTGGGCATCCAGTGTGGGTGCAAGTTGTCTGGGCCATCAAAGGGGGCAGTGGAGCCTGGTGGCTGGGAGTGGTGACCATCCCATTGGCTACACTGAACATTTGGGTGTCCTCTGAGGAAGAGTGATATATGGGGGGGGGGGAGACAAGAGGTAGAGCATAAGGAAGAGGTGGTGCTGGGGAGTGAGGGCTTCTTGAAGGTAAAGGTCCCTGATTCGCTGATTGATGTTTCTGAGTTTCCCAGCCCAACTGCTCACAGTACTCCTGTAGAAGACCCTTGCAAATTCAGAATTCAGCAGACACTGCCTCCCTGGAAACTTTCGATCCAGCAGCAGTTGAGTCCCAGCTAGACCTGACATACTGGGCTTGGGTCCCTAACCTGAGCAACTCAGACAGCTAAGTAAGAAGAGTGCAAATGTTCGTGAAATTAGATGCCAACTGCTCCAGGTCTTTCTATAACCCTCATCACAATCCCACAAGGTCCCCACTGGCATCCTTGACACTTTTCGGACAGGGAAACACAGACCTGGTTGAATCAGTGCAGAAGCCTTGACGACCTGCATTCAGAAACGTGCTCTTTCAGAACTTTATTGGAGGCCGAGAGGAGGAGGGGGAGGTTAGTGCCTGCGGTTGGGGGGAGGGGGAGACAGGAAGAGGTGTTCATAGGTGTGTGGTGGGGGGTGTTATTTGTGGGGTGGGGTCATTTCTCGGGCTACCAGTGAGTTTCAGTGTGAGTACTATATGGGATGAGGTGGGTGTATTTGAATATTTGTGGGTGAGGTCTTGTGATGTGTGTACATGAGTGTGTGCGGGTAGGCGGGAGTTACTCCCTGAGTAAGTAGTAAGTGGACTGGGGTTCTGGTGAAGGCAAACGAGCTTGGATGTTGTGCATAATTCTAAGTATGCATGTGTTTGTGCATAAGCATGAGTTTGCGGGTTCGAGTCTCTGGGGTTCCCCGGCGGGAGGGTCAGTCCCTGGGCCATGAATTCCAGATGTGTGTGTTTGCCAGAAGAGGGTGGGTTGCGGGATGTGTGTCTGTGGACGAGTGCGTGTGAAGGTAAATGGGGGGGTCAGACGGGGCCCCCGCGCACCCGCGTGGTGCCGGCGGCCCCGCCCTCCGCTGCAGGTGGGCCGGGCCGGGCCGGCCGGGGCGCCGCGCTCGCAGCTCTTGGCTCGCGGCCGCGCCGGGCTCTCAGGGCTGGGCTGGGGCTGCGGGGCGGTGCCGGGACAGGAAGCGGAAAGCGGCAGCGCAGCGGCGGCGGCGGCGGCGGGGCTCTGCCTCTACTGGAGCCCAGCGCAGGCCGCGGAGCCGGGGCCGCTGAGAGCCCAGACCGCGGGCCGCGGAGCCCGGGCGGGCGGCCGGCGTGAGGTGAGTCCCGGGGGAGGCCGAGCGCGGCGAGGCGGCGGCCCGGGCGGCCCGGCGGGGGGACCCCACCCCGACCCCGAGCGCCCCGCGCCCGGCTCCTGCGCTCCCACCGCCGGACTGCGATCGCGGTTCGCCGGCCTCCCGCCTCGGGCCCGGAACCCCCGATCCTCCGGACCGCGCCCGGGTCGTGCTTCCCGGGACCCCATTCCCCCGTCCCTGCACGGGGCGCCCTGCTGCCCTGCCCGGCGCTCTCCACCGCACCCCACCCCCGGGTCCCGGGGTTCCCTGCCGGGACCGCGGACGCCCCAGCTCCCCTCGCCAGCCTTTGGGGTACGCCCTTGGGGTGCGCCGCCGCCGCCCGGGAGTGCGGAGCGTTGGAGGGCGGCCCTGTGGGCCGTGCGGGGCGGGGACCCGGCCGCCCTGCGCTCCCGGGAGCCGGGCGCGCACCCTGGTTCTCACCCGGCTGCCCGACTCCACTCGAGTAGTCACCAGCGTCCGGGTGCCACCTGGCCCGTCTCCAGGCACCGGGACAGAGCTGGCCTGTCTCACACTTGGTTTATAAAATTGAGCCGCCCGGGAGGCCTGGGGGGCGCGTCCGGTTGCGCATCGCGGAGCGCAACAGGCAGGTAGGAGTTTACTTTCAAAAACGCCGGGGTGGAGCAGAGGCGCGGCCAGTCTCCGCTGCGGCGCCCCAGTCCTGGGAGATCTCCCGGCTCCGGGCAGCCTTAGCCACCCGCAGGACCTCATTTCCTCCCGCAGTCTTTGAACTGCTCCAAGCAACGCTCCCAGAGAAGTGTGAAGCTTTATAAAAATTTAAACGCGTCGGTGTCAGAGGCAGGAGTGGGGCGGAGCCGCGGCCTGGCGGCTGGCAGGGAGCTGGTGAGACTTGGAGCTGAGAAATCTGTTGCTCAGTTTGTACGTCTCCAAACCAGGTATGATGCCCGCGCCGGGAAAGTGACCCCTGTGCGATGCTCCCGGCGAGGCGGTAAGCGATTTATTGCGATGATTGTGTGTCTGACACATGCCTTTTGGCCAGGGGGTTTAACCCTTTGAGGGGACTGCGGTTGGAAATGCGTTCTTAGACACTTATTCCTAAAGCTCGCAAGCTGTCAAGAACTTGGCATTTTCACTGACATGTATATAAATTTTACAGGGCTGCTGAAAAATATTATAACTTGTGTCATTAATCAACAATGCTAATTAGCATTTTCCTTCTGTGGGTGGGTTGTTTGATTACCCAGCTCCCAGGCTCTTTAAGTGAGATGGCAGAAACTGTCTGAATCCAGGAAGACATAATTAGCCATTTTATGTAACCACTAATTAGAGTTTTTAGAGTTGAATTAAATCAATGTGATATGGTTGGGGCTTCCATTTGTTGGGAGGGAATTTTTATTCTACAGTCAAAGAAACAATACATTTCACCTATTCATGAGCAGTTAGCATTTCCAAGTGTCGGTGACTCTCAGTATGATTTCTGAAAACACCCGGTGTGAAATTTTCACTGTCACAGTGTTGGCAGTGTGACTTGGTTGCAACTTAATTTGTAAGTAAAATGGAAGAAGAATCCTGAAAGTGGCACATTTGTAAGGACTGTGTGTCCAGCAGTACATTTTATTTATATATGTTAAGCAACAACAAGATAAAATCATAAAGGAAATGAAAAGTTTCCTTACCAAGCAACAATTCCATGTCACTCTTGCTTATTAAGGAATTAATAAAATGGATTACTTAACTGAATGAGGAAAGTATTTTCTCTTTTAGCCTCCAAATAATGCACATAAACAAACACCCTGTTTGCTACCCTACACATGAGAAGCTGTTGAGTTGGATGGACCCTTATCACACTGGATTTGAACTGCAGGTCTCCACCTTTGGGCTGTGGGCTTTGTAGGAGCTGAAACTGTTTCCAATTTATTTCTTTTCTTCCCAACCCCCAACAATTCCTGAGCCACTGAACCTGTGTGAGTTGGAGTTGAACTTGCAAATTTCCCTATATGAAATTATGTGTGGTTTGGAATCATTTATGATAGTTGCTCACTCTCCTCTATGCAAATAAACAATTCTGGTAATTGGTATATTGCTATAAATTGTCTCTAGCAAAGAACACTGGTTTTGGAATTAGTCTCTCAAAGCTCAAGCTTCGTCTCCAGCACATTCCAGGTGTGTGACCTTGGTTTCCTTGACTGTGCCATGAAATTAATATTTTATCTCCTGTAAGTGCTTGTTCTGAGTATTAAGTGAGATATTACGTGCAAATGACTTCAAACAGTCTAACATATTAACATATCGTAAGCACTTGATAACTGTACACTATTAGACCACCACTGCCATCACCTCTCTGTAAAGTGAACCAACCGTGGCTGTAGCTGGGCATATGTGGCAGGTGATTTGGGCATGGCATGCTGCCATTTTCTGTAAGGTGGACAAGATTAGGTGGCTTGCTGCTGGACCCTTCTTCTACCAGCAGTTTGGTCTCATGAAGCAAAGGGTTCTTGCCTGTTCTGCTGCTATCTTTCCCTGCCTGTGTCCTCAATCCCACTTACTGGACAGCAGTCTTTGGACCTGGCCCTGTGGGATTTACTAGTCATGAAATTGATTTTTTCTGAAGCTTAAAAATCTAGCAGGGGAAAAAGGGGTTTCTTGAAAACAAATATCCATCATAGAATCCCAGATGCATTAACCATTCACAGTGCTTTAGGAGTTTATATCCAGCTGCCGCAGGCATTTCAGAAGCCATTAATGACTCAAGCCAAGAGCAGTTATTCTGGGAAGGTGAGTTGAAATCATTGGCAAAACAGGTCAAAGGAGGTTGATATTTTCTTTCCTCGTGAACGTTGGCCCAGAATCATTCATTTGTAAGAGCTCTGTTGCCATAAAAGGATCAGTGGCTTTCTTTCAAGTGCCACAGGCCCTGCAGAGCCTCACAGCAGTGACCTGGGTGAAGTTTCATGGTTGATGGACCAGAAGTTCAGCAGAATGTCTTGTAGGCCTTGTCATACTTCTCTGCACCCTCCCTCCCAACCCTGTGCCCCTCCGAATGAACCCACACAATGTTCTCTAATCTCTGACAGTCACTTCCAACCCCAGTAAATGGAGTAAGAACTGAGTAAATGGAGACCTGCAAGGGACAGATGGAAATTATTAAATTACCTAGCTACAGTTAATAATAGTTGTTAACAGTGGACTGTCAGCCCAAAACAATATACCTAGGTTTAGGGAAAACTGTATGTAAATCACGTTCCATACAAAAGTATTCTTCCTGACTGAAGGAATTTCACTTTATTGAATACTAATGGTTGACAGTTGTGTGTATCATGTGCTAGTCAGTGTTTTACATGACTTTCACGAATTAACTCAATACCCACCACAAGCTTATGAGGTAAGGAAAATTGAATTCTGATATTATAGTAGGGAAACCAAGGAACAGAGAAGTCAAGTGACTTGCTCTGAAGTCACACGGATTTGAGTAGTGATGGGTTAATTCCAGGACCTTTGCTCATATGCTGTTTCTCTCTAGAAGAAAAATTGAATCTAAACAAAATTATTTACTTTGTCATTTTCTCCTTGACATATAACTTATTATTATTATTATTAGTAGTAGTAGTAGTTGTAGTAGTAGCAGTAGTAATAGTAGTACTATGGATTGAACCCAGGAACATTCTACCTCTGAGCTACACCCGAAGCCCTATTTTATTTTTTTATTTGGAAACAGGGTCTCACTAAGTTGCTGAGGCTGCCCTCAAACTTGTGATCCTTCTCTTTCAGCCTCCCAAGTCTCCCAAGTACTAGGATTACAGGCATGCACCACCATGCCTGGCTCTGATTTAAAGTGAGAAGGGCACCAAGAGTCCTGTGCATGTATTTTTCTGTTACTCTATACCCCAATATGATGTAAAATTACAGTGCACCAAATTAAAAAAAAAAAGTGGGCAGTTGGAGGGAACTATTAACTTCACTATTAACTTCAAGATAGAGTAGAAATAACACTGGTTGGAGTAAACCCTTTTTAAGATATATGTATGTTAAAAATCAAATGAGTGTATATGGTGTATATAAACACAGTTGCTCCAGAAACTGCTCTCCCTTGAAAATACCTCCACTGCAGAGAAGCAGGATGGCTCTTTAAATTCTGCATGCACCTCTGTACTTCTTACACAATGATTAGCCCTCCCAACCAGAGCCCCCTTAATTACTTAATAGCTCCAGGCAGAGCTGTTGATGTTTTTATAGTTCCCTTTTTTGTGAAGATGAGCTTGTGCTTACCCACTGTCATTACCATACCGTTAGTTCCCTCATAGGATTTTTCTGAGCACTGTTTTTCTTTTAAGTCAGGAGTCAGGTGTATTTATATGATTGAACATGACTTTAGGGGAAGATTTGATTTGAGGCTGCTGACCTTCACTTTACTTTTAATAAAAAGTGATAAAGGAGGTTCTTTCTGGCATTTTTGTCTGGGACTTCCAAAATTTACAATGCTGTCACTCAGACAAAAGTACTGTATGCCGCTGTCTCAACAGTGTTCCATTTGCTGTGGTGAGATGTGGTTTGATAGGCTCCCTCCTGGTCCCCACCTGTGCTACCAGCCCCCATCCATGCAGGGTCTGTAGCTCTTAAGGAGTGGATAACGAAAGGCCCAGGATGCTCTTGGGCAGCAGCTAGAAAATGCTGCTGCTGATTTTTACTTAGCGCCTCTGGAATATAAGCTCTGCCTCTGAGTGAGCTGCTGTGTGAGCGTGGCGCAGCTATGCTCTGGGTAGTTCTGACATCACTGCTGAGTCTGCCGTGCAAGGCCTCTTCCATGGGCCATGTAGTATCTATGTCCTGAGATCTGCTGCAGAATCTTTCATTCATTCAGCAAACATTTATTGGATTCCAGTTAGAGTCTAGGAGCCAGAGAGACAGTAACAAAAGGGATTCCTGCCTTCCTGGGGCTTAGAGTCTGCACAGGAGTCAGATATTAAGTAATCACATAAGTAAATGTTTAGTTTATTTATGGGCTAGGAAGAGTGCTGGGTGCTGGGGAGGGTCTGATTTAGACTGGCGGTTAAGAAAGGAGCAGTATCTAAATTGAGAAGAATTGGGCAAAATGGGGCATGTAAAGAGTGAGTCTCAGCAGATACACTGGTTCTGCCAAGGCCATGAGGCTGGATAGAGGCCAGTGCCTTAGAGGAGCCAGGGCGGTGGGTAGTCAAGATGCTGCAAATCAAATGGAGGATTTGTATTTATTCACAGCTCGGAGGGATACCATGGAAGAGTTTTAAGCAAGGAAGTGACATCTACATTGTAGTTTAATAAGTCACTCTGGCTGCTCAGCCTGGACCAGATAAAATAGATCATGTCAAGGTCAGTATGATAGAGAGATTGGTCCAGGGTCGGATCCATATTTACACCTGTGTATGACTCCATCCCATTCAGGCCAGTGCAGCAGCCTATGAAGTTATCACCCAGGGACCCTGATACCTTTTCATTACTATCTTCCCTGATAAGGGATCCCTTCTGACCCTCTTGTGAGTGCTGTTAATTCTTTGTGCCTACAGAGAAACTGTTTCCTAGGTAGTCTGCGGTGATAAGCATAGGATATTAACTCAATCGAAGCTCTTACCTGGACTTCAGTCTTCTTTTAAAATGAATTCACTGTGGGTTTTATTAGTTTGCTTCCTGTTCCTTCTCCTTAATTCTCACTCAGATCTTAGATAGGACAAGAGTCGGTAACCATAGTAGGAACAGTATGATGTAGAAGAAGGGCTGGGCTCTGTGTAGACCAATTAGCTGGGGGAACATGGAGGCTTTGCTACAGATGAGCCCCATGGAGCTGTGATCCAACAGCATGAGGCAATGACCTGGGGACAGGCAGAGCTTAGTGATGGTTGAATGTATGGGATAGAGGGGGAAAGTACTGAAAATGGCCCTAAGATCAATAGGATGATGGTATCACCATGGTGGAGGAAATTGGAAAGACTAGGTCGTCGGGGCATGAGAGAGCAGCAGTAATTCCCAGCAGGGCAGGAAATGTTCTCCTGAGCTTCCTTCTAAAGTAAGCATTTGCTGGGGACCTGTTTTGTTCAGAGTGTCTTGGGGGTAGGGAAGCCATAGCTCCTGTCTCCAAGGGGTTTATACTACAGTAAATCCATAGATGGAGCAGAGTGTGGCTTGAGTGGGAAGAGATAACCTGATGGGGGAGAAAGAAGGTAGTGTTGGAGGAGAAGTCGTAGCACAGGTGCCATCAAATTGGAAGCCAGCCAGCAGCAGAGCCCCACATGGACAGGCAGTGTGCCTTTGTCATTGCAGTGTGCCCCCAGCATTGTGGAGCCTGGTCTCTCACTTTTGGCTGCTCAGTGTTACAGAGGTGAATGCCTGAATCAGTGGGGTAAGAAGGGCTTGGGGAAGGAGCACAGGATGTGACCTTTGGAGCTGGCTCACAGAGGTCTCTGGTCAGCTCCAACAGATTGTTTCTGTGGAAAGCTGATGATGGAGGATTTGGTGACAGTAGAGAGGCAGGGAGTGACCACATATACTGATCCCTATTCTGTAAGCATAGGCAGAAACTGTGGGAGAGAAACTAGGCGAGGGTGGAGAGTAGAGTTAGGAAAAGCCTTTCCCCACAGGGCATTTAGGGGCCATGATTTCCTTTGAGGTCCTTTCTTTTCCTCCATGCCTGGAGTTGCCTTAATGGATTGCCGATGACCTTTGGCAGAGGAGGTCAGGAATGAAACTTGGGTTCTATGTGCTTTACATCAGGAGTCTTGATTAATCCTCATCAATGATCCTAGAAAGAGGCTACTACATGACCTCATTCTACTGGGGGCTGGGATGGAGGGTGGAATGAAAGCTCAGAGAGTTAAGTGTCTGTCTTTCGTTATCATGGCTGTCATCAGCATTGGTGTGCAGGACCTGGGCCACTTGCCTGAGATACCCCTCAACATTTAGCAAGAAAGAGTGAGACGTTGGAGCAGAACAAAGAATCAAGAGTTATGGGTTGGAAGGCAGAAACAAGTGTAGGAGTTATGGAGGGTTAATTATGAATGTAGTAAAGTTTTCTGGGTAAAGGAGCCAAACCTTGGAAGCTTTAGGTCAGGGGGGAGCTGGGCCAGGGCCTCTCGGGGAAGGGTCTCACTGCTTGCCAGCCAGGCTGAGCATCTTGGCTGTGCCTCCTAAGGTTGGTGTCTGCCAGGCGTGAAGCTGGTGAGAAAGCATCCAAGCAAGCCTGCAGCGAGAAGGAGGTGAGACTTTCAGATACTGAAAGCTCATTGAAATTGCTGGTGGGAGAGAGAGAGGGAGGGAGGGAGGGAGAGAGAGAGAGAGGGGGGGGGGCAAGCAGGGAGAAGAAAGATGGGCCACCTCTTGAAGTCTTCCAGAGAGCTGGAGGTCAGAACAGAAGCCAAAATAACTTTTCTAAAAACAGCCTGCTGTGCTTCACTTTTGTGTGTGTGCACTGGGGATTAAACCCAGGGTTGCCCTACCACCAAGCAACACCCTTATTAGCCCTTTTTATGTATTTATTTATTTGAAACAGGGTATCATGATATTGCCAAGGCTGGCCTCAAACTTATGATCCTCCTGTCTTAGCTTCTCAAGTACTGGGATTACAGGTGTGTGCCATCATGCCAGACTGCTTCACAATTAATCCTTAGTCACTCCCCCAAATAGGCTGCTTATTGCCTTTTTCTGCAGTCCAGGTTGAGTGCCTTGTTCCAATACACAGCGGTTCCAGTAAGCGGTGGACAGGGAGGCCGAGCTCTGTTCTGCCAATGAGCCTCTGGCTGGGAAGGCCCCAGGCGCTGGCTCTCTGCCCAGCCTCTTTCCAAGCTTTTCTCTCACTTGGAAAGACAAGGGGAATGTGGAGATTTGGAATCCTCAGAGAAAATGCTGATGGCCACCAGCTTCCATTTACCCAGAGCATCTGGACCCCATGCTGGGCACCGACATAGTCCTTGGCTCCTTTGGCCATCACAGCCATCCTGCTGGTCCAGGTTTAGAGAAGCTTAATTATTTGACTGAGGTCCCACAGCTAGGAAGCGGGTAAAGTGTGGGGTTGGAACCCAGCCCTGGATACTTGGGGATCTGCTTATATCCTCTTCAACTGTGTGAGGACAGTGGTTAGTTGATTTACCCTCATTTAACAAATGAGCACACTGGCTGGGAAGGCAAGTGGCTGAGCTTGGGCTGGAATCCAGGCTTCCTCAAGGTGCTAGCCTCTGAAAGTGAAATGACAAGTCAGGACACCCAAGGTAAGGGTGGCTAGCCCTGGGTGACAGACCTTAGTACAGCACTTCCAGGAGGAACAAATGGTCAGGGGAACTGAACACTTCTTAATCAGTATTTGAAGTTCTGGGGGCTGTGTTGGTGGGTGGCGATGGCCATGGGCAGACCCAGCAGGCCCAGTTCATGCCCTGGCCTGCCTAATTCCCTGCAGGCTTTCTTGCTGGGGTCAGGGAGCTGGGCCTCCTCCCAGTGGGGGCTGGAATGGCATCTGCAGCTCCTTTGTGTTGTCATCACACTTATCTTGCTGGCTCTGTTTGCAGTTTCAGCTTCCAGGGGCGCTGGGAGGAGGAACCTGTTGGGCGGAGTCCAGCTCTGAGTGAGGGGTGCTGGGAGACAGAACTTGAGATCTTTCTTCTAGAAGTAAAGGTTTAGCATGTGGGAGCTCAGGAATGTACTTGGAAATGTTTCCAATTTATTTTTATTGCAAAGCAATATCCAATGAAAGTGTGGGAAAGGACCTGGGAGCCTACAACTAATAAATCACCTGCTTTCATTTTCTGATGTCCCCTTTTAATCCTTGTCCATACATGGCTATTTTATGATTGTAACTGCAATGGAGATTCGGTGCTTGTGTATGATCCTGGAGTGTGTGTGTGTGTGTGTGTGTGTGTGTGTGTGTGTGTGTGTGTTACTGGAGATTAAATTCAGAGACATTCTTACCTTTGAGCTATACCCCCAACTCTATTATATTTTTTATTTTGAAGCAGGGTCTCACTAAGTTGCTGTGGTTGGCCTTAAACCTGTGATCCTCATATCTCAGCTTCCCAAACCCTGGGATTATAGGAGTGCAGCACCAACGCATGGCTATATCTTAATTTTCTCTCATATGTGGAAGCTAGAGAGAAATTTGGAAACAAAGGGGACTTCAGATAAAAAGATTCCAGCGGAATGGTGGAAGAGGATTGGGAGAGAGTTGGGAGGGAAGAGACTTGATGATGGAAGCAGTTCAAATAATGCTCTGTCCATATACGTAATCATCAACACCAATCTCACTTAACATGTACAGGGAGTGGGCGGAGACCCAGATGGAACACACCAAGTACTGTGTGCATGTATGTTTTCTATTACTCTGAACCTCATTATACTGTATAATTATAATGTACCAGTAAAGGAATATTAAATTACGAAAATTATCATTTGTCATAAAACCCCCATTGTTTTTAATTATCACTCACTTTCTACAGATTTGTGGTATTTCTTTGGGTAGGTGAACCAAACCATGATCTTCTTTATCCAGTCGTTTGCTTCTACATTTTTATTATTACAGACAGTGAGGCAAGGATAATTTTTCTTGAAGAATTAGTTCTCGAAGATAGATTCTCAGGAGTTGGGATTCTTGGATTAAAGAGACTGAGAGGTTTTTTTTTAATTTTTAATGACTTTTGGAAATTATGACCAAATCCCTCAAAAGCGACCTTCCTGGGCATTGTTTTCTCAGCCAGCAAACTGGCAGTGGAGGGCTGGGTATTCTGTCTGTGGTCATTGGTGTGGGAAGCTGCTTCCTCCTGCTCAGCTCAGGAAATGGGCCACTGCCCAGTCTCTCATATCACATTACCCTTCTTCCTGCTGCTGGGATAGGATGGGATGGGGTTGAGCTCACTGAGCAGGTACCCATCCTGTCTCTTGGACACCTGGGAAGCTTGTCTTGTGTGAGTGGAACATTTAAGAGGTCCATGGTTCAACCTTGCTCCCTTGTCCCATAGGAGAGACCCTGGGAGGAGCCTGCTGCTTAGGGGAAGTGGGTGCTGTCCACTTTCCATTGGCCCTAGTAAAACTGACTTTGAAGACTGATCTCTCTTTTCTCCCCCTTTCCCAGAATTTGTTCCTGTTGAAAGAGAAGCACTTCCTCTGATCCCCAGAAACCTTGAGGCTTTAGGAACTGGGAGGGGAAATTCTCTACCTTGAAGGAGAAACAGTACCTGCTCCTTCATCAAGACGAATCCCTCCATTGCTATGGATACCGAATCCACGTATTCTGGATATTCCTACTATTCAAGCCATTCCAAAAAATCTCACAGACAAGGGTATGTAAGCTATGGATTGTTCTACTTTTCTGTTTGGAGAAACTTGCAGGCTGGTGGGTCTTTCTAGACTCAGTTTTCAAACAGCCAGCTTGCAGGGCCATTCCACGCCGGAGACTCAGTCCACTGGTGTGTGGGAATCTGAGCTGTAAGAACGGTTGACATATGTTGGGAGTAACTACACCACCAATTTATATTTTATAGCCACCATTAGAGTTGATAACCTTAATTTCTCACAATTGGTTTTAAATTAAAGTTTCTCCCTGCAGTGGAAATGTTTTTCATTTTCTAAGTACTTCTTGTAGATGTCAATTCTTTAGCTTAATGTAAATGAAAGTTTTAAAAAAAAGTGTTAATTTGGTGCTTTTCACCCAAAGCTGCTGACTCATTATCCATTATGAATTTGCCACAAGGCATATATAAGAGCCAATGTGATTGGCCTGGCACCTTATTTCTCTTTGACTAGTCTTTCAAGTGAACAAGCCTGGGTTTTGGAAACACTGACCTGAATAATGGGGCCAGAGTCCTTCTCTGCAAAATGAACAGGTCTGTGCTGGTATACATAGGATGTGCTGTGTTGTTGACCTGACCTGCAAAGGGTTTGCTGAGAAGAGGAATGAGTGAATGAATGAAGAAATAAAGGAATAAATAGGTGGTACTGTACCAGTTCAGGATGCAGCTGATGAAATTGTAGGGCTGCCTCTTAACCTATTCTTCCCATCGGTGAAGGGATATAGTGATCCCCTCCTTACAGGATTGTTGAAAAGATTGAGATTGTGCTTGCAAACCATTTAGCCTAGCACATAGTAGGAGACCACTAGCCAGTGGCTGTGTTAATGCTATTAATGGCCTTTACATTTCAGCACCATATTCAAGGTAGCCCCTGACCCCAGCCTGAAGGCCCACCTGGCCACAGCTCTTTGCTGGCAAGGGGACAGTGACTAGTGGTGTTTGTTCCTCTCAACGGGTAGATCCCCGTACAGACAGCTGAATGCAGAGTGAGATTTTGTTTTGTGCATATCTAATTTACTAATTTATTTACCAGCCTGCATGGATGTGTACACAGGGGAAGAGATCTGGAAGTGCATTCTCCAGGTGGCCAGGAGTAGCCAGTTACAGGGAGGGGGCTCAGCTGCACACAGGGGTGTGAACTTTCATTTGTACTTTATCTTTCTGTACTCATTCGATTTTTTACATGTGTATGTTTTATGATTTTTTTTAAAAGTGAATGAAAAAAAGATATAAAGGAAAGGTTTTCAAAGATTATTTGATGATTTGAGAAGAAAGTTTGAGACCATATTAAGAATTATTAAAAATGGTATTCCAAGCCTTTACATTATAATAGTTCTACGTACATATGATGAATGTTCCCATATTGACTGTGCCTGTCTCTAAATATAGGATTTGGGGTGATATTTTCCTTAAACTTTTTTATTATTTTCTAAATTTTCATATACTGCTCTTACACGCACAGATTGTGGGTCTTTGTACTGGAGGCCAGGTTAGTGTTTCCAGTCAGGAGGGGAAGCAGAAGGCTCTCCCTTGCTCTGTAGGTGTTGCTGGGGTGGGGTATAGACGTCTTCGGTAACCCACCAGATCCTGAGAAGGTTAGAAACCCCCAGGTGATAAAAATTCAATCACAAATTTCAGCTAGTGCGTGAATTACCTAGATTAGTTATAACATGCCAGAGCAGCTATTTTACAATCACAACTCTCTGGACCGAACTAGAAAAAGCAACTCGCTTGCCTGTGCCAGGTTTCCCTCTCCCATGCTGCATTGAAGCAAGTGGGAATTTCGGATTCTTCTGGAGTGTGGCGATCAGTCAGGGGGATGGCTCCAAGGATCCTGAGTAGGAATCAGCTTTGGCCTCCTTTGTCTACACTCACATTCTGACTTCCACGCTTCAGGGCCCACTGCTGCTCTCCGCTGGGTACCTCAGGCCTCTTGGAGCCTCCAGAAATTGATACCCTATTGCTGTGTGGGAACTTTAAAAGACTTTAACTTTCCATTAAAACAACACACAGAACTGTCAGTGCTTTCTCTGGCCTATGTGGAAAGCACTTGGCAAATGTTAATGCAAGCTGAGGCTTTTAATCAATTAATCAAGGAATGTTACTGAATGTCTACTCTGAGAGAAACTCTGAGCCAGGGAATAATGAACCTTAGGGATTTGTAGGTGCATTCCATGAGGTCTTTAAAAAACAACACCATCTCACCCCTGGATGGTAAATTTTCTGACTGAGGCAACGTAGGGGGACAGGAACTGTGGGCCAAGATTGTAATCCTCAGGTAGTTGGTGCTGTGGCATAGGGAATGTTAAGCAGTAATGGTGCCCTCCACAGACAGGAGAGCAGACCTCAGACACTCGCCCTGTCCCAGGATTGCCCTCCTCAAGGCTGCTCTGCTCAGTGGCCTGTTGGGAGTTTGAGTGGAAAGGTAGGAAAGGGGAGGGCCTTTGCTTTTTGGTAATTTGAATACAGCTCCAGTTCACAGGGGGATAATGAAGTGTACCAAACTTGATATGCCTGATGACACCTTGATCATCATGGAGGACTGGCCAGCTTCCAAGTAGATGACAAGTGATGCTTTTCTAACAAAGAGATGGACAGCCTGGTTTTAGGATGCCTGCAGTCTCCAGAGGGTGTCCAGTTAACTTGAGCTGACCTGGCCTCACCTGTGTGTTGGGAGCACAAGTTTCCTGATTTAAATACAGCAGCTACCAGTCATGTGAGTGATCACTGTGGGAGTCCCTGCCAGGCTCCACATCATGATAACCTTCCATCTTCACAGTAGTTCTGTTTACAGGTGATAAGATGGAGGAGCAGGGAGCAACGCTGTTGCCTGTCTTTACGAGGTACCCTCAGCAGGTTTCAGGCTTGTTGGTCCTTTGGCAGGGAAATGCCACCTTAGACAGGGAAGTGAAGGGTAACTCATGTGACTAATGAACTGAAGTGCATTGTGCAAAAGAGGGCTGCCTGGACAGGGGAGGGTTTGGTGCTTTTGTTCCAACCTCCCTTCAGAGCCAGTTTGCCCTTGGCCCAGCCCTCCCACCCCACACAAGGCCCAGAGGAAGCAGTCAGCAAGACCCTGCAGTCAGCAGAGAAAGGGCAGGTAGTGGGTGTTGGTAGAGAAGGAAAGGGAGGAGTAACTGGTGGGGCCGCCTTTCCCCAAATAGAAATAGACAAACAACAGAAACAGGACTAAGTAATCTTCCCAGGAAATGCTGACTGGAGGCAGGAATAGTGTGGGAATCACAGGGATCCTGGCTGGAGTGGGGGTGTTACCCTAGCCCCCAAGGACTCAGCTCCAGAATTGCACGAATAGGTGCATTTATGTGCACATGTAGGTGCAGACATATAAAGGTGCCTCCTGCAAGCTGCTCTTCCCCTCATTGCATGCACATGCACACACACATGTACACACAAATATATTTTTATCTTTGCTCATATGGGCAGATGATGTGTGGGGACAGATTCAGAGAAGAAGATACAAAGATTCCTGTGGGTGACGGGGCTGCCCAGCAAAGGTACACAGGTGGTCCCAACCAATTAGGCAGAATTGGACAACTGCATGTGTGCATGTGTTTTTATAACACCTGGTTTATTGGTTTCGTAGACTGTTTACTGCCCCATCTCCTGTTTCCATCCGCTTAGACACATGGACTTCTCTTCATCATTGGGGACCTTCCCCCAGAGGACACTAGGAAGCTACCAGTGTCCTTGGAGTTACAGCACCCAGAACATTTGGGCACCTACTGCAGTGAGGTGGCCACGCTGTGACTTGTAGTTCTGCAGACTGGAAAGCCCTGGATAGATGAGAGTATTTTTATCTGATGTCACTTTTAAGTCCTGACTTGGCTCAGAGATCCGCCGGGATCAGTAATGACTTTTGTAAAAGTTGCCTGGCAAGTCTTGCTTCCTTTGAAACAGGACCAGTATGCGGAACAGCCCGGTGGCAGTGGCACAGCACTGGTGCCCCAATGGCAGGGACCACTCTGCAGCATTCCTCCTCCCTTGGTGTGTACAGACAGTTCTCAGCTAAGTGCTGTGCTCAGTCACTATTCTACACTGCCTTCATCCACTTACACTCTTTTCATAAAGAAGCTAAAGAAGCACTGTGCTTTGTTGCATCGTACAGGCCGAACATATACCCATTATTGAGCCTCTCCTGTGGACAAGGCATTTCACACCAGGCAGACTTCCAGGCAGTCATTCCAGCTTTCCCCTCCCCAGGAGCAGCTGGGTGGGAGAATCTTGGGGAAAACTTCCTGACCACTGGGGGTGAGAAATGTAGATTCCCATTGTCTCCCTTCCAGACAAATCCTTGGAGGGCGGGGCCAGCCAATCTGCAATTCTGTCTGCACCCCAGGCGGTTTTTCTACAAGTTGGAGTTTGAGAAGCTCTGGTTTTGGATTTCAGAGTCTGGAAGATGGGAAACCTCCTGCAGGTTATCAGATAAAAGGTTCCTATCTGGTTTGCCTCAGATGTTACAGGGGTAGTTGTTAGACAGTTCTGCATGTAGGTGCTCTTGTGCCCTTTAAGAGTAGGCTGGGTGGGGGGAGGGTAGGGAGCTGGTGGAGAGGAGAAAGGCTATTTCCAGCCCTGGGCGGTTCCCTACTTGCTTTCTGTCCTGGCTGTGTTCAGGATCTAGGAATTAGTGCTCAGTGAAAGATTTTGATTTCCAGTGGAATTTGTGCTGTCACAGGATTTGACCCCTGGGACTTGTGAATAGAGTAATGTGTTAGGTAAGCATGTGACTTGGCTGATGGCCAAGACAGTGATAAATGTGAGAGCAGTAGGGCAAATAGGATGGAAGAGGGACTGTCTCATCTGGCTGCTAGTGGGGCCTGGACAGTTCTGGACCTAGTCTACACTCTTTGTGAAGACTGATCAAGCATATGGGAACGTCTCCCCCACTGTTCCTTGTCTCTCCCAGGGAGTGCCTTTTGAAGTGATTGTGTTGGACAATTCCGAGTGTTGGGCACACAGCCTCGTGCTGTCTATCTAGGGCCACAGTGCAATCACGACTGCTACTAGTAGCTTCAAAGGCATATTTCATGGCTCTTGTAGTTTGACAAGCGCGGGTGTGAGGATGAGCGCCAGGACTGTTTATGCTGTAAAATCTTCTAGTTGGTCTTTAAAACACTGTAGCAGAGTGGATTTGAATAGAGATAGAGGCAATAGGCCTGGATTCAGCTCCTGCCTTGCCACTTAATACAATTATGGGAAGCCACTTAAGTTCTGAGCCCGTTTCCCCATCTGTAAAATTGGGACAGTAATATTGTCCTTGTAGGGTTATTGTTCGGATTGGATGAAACTCATCGAGTACAGTACTTAGCAAAGTACTCTAAGAGTTGTGCTAGGGAGACCAGTGATTGGCATTGTTAATTACATGAACAACTACATTCTCTGCTTATTTGACTGTTTCCCTAGTTTCCTGATTAAAACAAAGAATTGACCAGAAACCTAGTTATGCTGTAGGGATGGAGTTGCTGTCACTGAAAGGTTCTGCAGCCATGGGAGCCTCTTGGTTCTTGAAGGACCTAACCAATTCTTACGATAATATAGAAGCAAGACAAGAAATTGCATGTGGTTTTTGTTTTGTGTTTTTTGCTATTATTTTTTGTTGCCAATTAGAACAATGATAGAGCTATGTGTATGGAGGGGACAGGGTTTTCATGGTGTGTTATGGTTCTATGTATATGCTTTTTTTCTGCTTCACAAAGTAGAAATGTGGTTCTTTGTCTTTGGGTAGTAGCAATAGCATTAATAATGGCTACTGTGTATTGAGCGCTGTGAACATCATCTATGTGGAATTATCATTGTCCCCATTTCCCACATAAGGAAACTGAGTTTTCAAAAGTTGAATGGGGGCAGATCTAGATCTATTTGCGTGCAAAATCTACAGGTGCAATGCTTTTTCTGTCTTGCTTGGCAGACATTGGTTGTAGGAAAGAGAAAGAATGTTAAGTAGCTTATTGGGACAGGAAGCTAAGAGAAATACTATCAACCATGGAGGGTGCTACTTTGCTGGTGGCTTCTTGATTTGCCCTTGGCAGCTGGAGGCCGAAGTGCCAGTTTCCATAGGTGGTTATTGACCAGGTTGTGACCTCTGGGCTTGGTCACAGTGATTGATTGATTTTGTGATTTCAAGATTGACCCACAGCAGGGTGGCCTCCTGGTCATCCTGGAAGACCACCCAGACAGTTCATCTGCAGCCTAAGTATGCAACAGCCTGCTTTCCTTAGGAGACTCAAGACACACGCACACACGCGCGCGCGCACACACACACACACACACACACACACACACAGTCTTCACACCTACCTCTTGGTGACATTTGTCCTAGCTGTTTGCTTCTGTAGGCGTCTCTGAGTTCAGCTAAAACCTGTGGGAATGACTTTTTGTTTTGAGTTTGTAAGAATGAGAAGTAAATGATTCTCTGTCCTGGTTTAGAATTTCCTTTCTTTTTGTCCCAAGTATAGAGTGACCATGTGTCCCAGATTTTTTTGGACAGACCAATACTTAGATATTCTGCAGTGATATCCCAAGTTAAAAACAAAACAAAAAAACTAGAAACAAAAAACAAACCATAGAAAATTAGTTCAGGCAAATTATTATCAGATTAAATGAATAATTGCTACAATAAAATGTGTCTTAGCTACAGAAATTCAAAAATTAGATTTAGGCACTGAAAAAATGTCATCACTGTTGATAGAGCAGATGCTTGACAGTCTTTGTTTTGTATCTTGCAGTAACAGAAAGAAAATACTAAGTAGGGAATGAATATCAGTTTACTCCTTGCAGCAGGGGGTGGGAATGTGTGGGTATTGGTACCATTTGTGTGTGTGTGTGTGTGTAGAATTTTCCTAAATTCAAAATGCAATGCGTAGTATATTCTGATGAACTAGAATATTAATGAACATGGTATAAATGTACTAGCTGGCTATCATCTATTATTTTCTTTCAGGGAGAGAACTAGAGAGAGACACAAATCACCTCGAAATAAAGATGGCAGAGGGTCAGAAAAATCTGTCACCATTCAAGCTCCAACCGGAGAGCCCCTGTTGGGAAATGATTCTACCCGGGCGGAGGAAGTTCAGGTAAAGATCAAAGGTGGTGTGTAAGCACACTGCTGCCTGGCCAAGCCTCCTTTCCGTAAATGTTTTCCTAAGTCTTGTTGCAATAGGTTCTCTTGGGCTTTTGCCTTTATTTTTCTAGCATGTTAATTAGTTTATCTATGTGGTGGTGGTTTCTTGTTGGTCTAAGGACAGCCTGTCCTGCCATTGGGTAGCTTGGGGGTCCTTCTGAAGTATGATTGGTTGGCCTGCTTTGAATGGTGTTGAAAAGAAGCCAGATTGCTGACAACAGGACAGGGAAGGGAAAAGTTACAATGTTAGTGAAAGAAACTCACTCTCCAGAAAACCCAGGTAGTATTGGGAAGAAGGAGGAAAAAGTAAGGAAACCCAGGTAGGCTACTGGACATGTGAAATAAATCAGGATCTGGACACTCAGATGCCTAATGGGGAAACATGAATGCATAAGTTATCCCCAGATCAAAAAGAAGGGTCAGAAATATATCTAGCAAGCTTTGGGGTTAGCAGCAATGTGTGAGGTACCTCAGTGTCCAGGACGTGGAATGGACAAAGGAGCCATGGCAAACTGGAGAAGATGTTTCCTCTGCCAAGGGGCAGCAGCTCCTCAGCTCTACACATGTCCTGCCACTCAGGAATACAAGAACTTGGTGTTACTGGGTCTTACAATGTTTAAGAAAAGCTGAGCATCACAATTTTATGTGAAATCACCCCAATTTTCAATATAGACAGTTTATTTCTTTTTTGGTACTAGAGATCGACCCCCCCCCCCAGGGGCATTTTACCTCCAAGGTACACCCCCAGCCCTGTTTTATTTTTTATTTTGAAACAGAGTCTCCCTAAGTTGGTTGAGAGTCTCCCTAAGTTGCTGAGACTGGCCTTGAATCTGCAATCCTCCTGTCTCAGCCTCCCCTAGGTGTGCACCACCACACCAGGCTAGTTTATTTATTTGCATTTATTTATTTATTGCTGTACTGGGGATTGAACCCAGAGGCATTCTACCTCCAAGCTACACCCCAAGCCCTATTTTTTTGGCCATGAACCTGTGATCCTCCTGTCTCAGCCTCCCAAGTACTGATATTACAAGCTTGTGCCACCACGCCCAGCTTTTTTATTTATTTATTTATTTTACAAACGTTGTGTGGGTTCTTCTCTGGGTCCCAACTGTCTGGCAGCCTATTGGCTTTAAATAAACATCTGAGCTATACTCAGAAACATGTTTGCACACCCTCTGTACCTCCTGAAATACATGCATGCCCAGCCTTGCCTCACATAAACAAAGCAATGTATGCATACACGGCTAGAAAGATATGGGAATATAGATAAGCATAGATCTGTACACACCTGTAAGGAAACAAAGATAGGCATTTATAATCAGATAAATGACACTCCTTAGAGCACACAAAGTGCTTTTGGGACCCCAAACTACAGCTGTGGGTTGAGTGTGGGGTTTGTTCAGTGATGAGCAAATGCCTTTAGTATAGCTAAATGGATGGATGGATGGACGGACAGATGGGGCCATTCCTAGGATTGGACTACCATTAAATGCTTCAAGGGTCAGTTTCCTCCTAGAAGTGTATTTAGAGATGCTGGTGTCCCACTCTGAAGGCATTTCTTTCTTTGCAGCTTCTCTACCTACACCTTTTCCTCACTGGTGTTTACACCAGGATGATGTGATGGGAAAAGCATTTGGAGAGTGTACATCTGGAGCTATGTCACCTGGGGCAGGCACTACATTTATAGGCCTCTGCTTTCTTTGTTGAAAATCTGGGGGATTGGATTAGAGAAGTGTGAATCCTTTTTGTTCTAAAAACCTCAAGCTTCAGAGAAACCTTTGTATGTCTACATTTTTGAGACACGAATGTATACACATTCTTAAATTGGATGGGATTGAGTTAGCAACTCTTTGACAGAACAAAAAAGAGATGGGAAGCTAAATCAGAGCAGTGTGTTAGGCAACAAAGTGGTCACAAGATACTAGTGATTACTTTAGCATTGATGATCAGCTGTATGCAAGGTCTAAACACTAACTGCAAGCCAGTATTTGCCTTCACCAAGAGTGTTACAAAGTCAATTATTTTCTGTAGCCTGTAAACTCGCCCTCTACTAAAGCAAGTTGTGTGTCTTTCAATTTGTGGCTTTTCCCCTTTTAGATGTATTTTTTTCTTCTTTAAAAATTGGCCTACATTTGCACACAGAAATAAAGCAGATCTTAAAGAACACATTTTGATGAGTTTTAACAGACCCCTTACCACAGAGGTTTCTCTTTGGCTCTTCCTAGTCAATCCCTACCTCCATCCCCACTTCTCCAAGGAAACCACTGTTTTGATTTCTATCTCTGTGGACTAGTTTTGCCTGTTTTATAATTTAATATAATTGGAATCATATGATTTTTTTCTCATTCAGCATAATGATTTTGACATTTATTCATATTTTGGTGTGTTTTAGCAGTTTGTTCTTTTTTGTTTATGCTGAGTAGTATTCTATTGTAGGAATTTGCTACAATTTTTTATTCATTCTCCCAGTGGGTGGACATTTGAGTTGTACCATTTGGGCTGTTCACGAAGAAAGCTGTTAAGAACATTCTTGTATAAGCCTTTTGTGGACATATGTTTTCATTAATTTTATATAAAACCCGGGGGTGCAATTGCTGGGCCATAGAGTTAAGAGTTTGTTCAAATTTCTGTAGAACTACCAGGCCAGTTTTCCAGAGGTGTTATACCATCTTACACTTCTCCCGGTAACATCTGAAAGTCCTGGCTGCTGTCAGCTGTTGTCTGTGGTAATTTCTTTCATGGTATGTGGTACTTCTAACTTTCCAGGTTGAAAGCCTTTTTATTGATAGGTTGGAATTTTACCACCACTACCTTTTATCATTTCCTAAATCATGGGTGAGTTTTTTTTTTTTCTTTTTACTAGATTTGGGGTTGTTTGGTTATAAGAGCTCTGTCTTGCTGATTTAACTAGATTGCTCTAAGATGATGTCCTCATTTTACTTGCTGTTACAACTCACACTGTCTTCTGAGTAAAATCATATACAAACATATCTAAGTAAAAGCCTTTTATTCACGTAGCTTTTCTGTGCCTTCTTGCTCTTTTGTGCTTTGGAATGGAGTCACAGTTGCCAGTGAAATAGTTAAAGTGTTTAAGATCCCAACAACTGGATCTGGTTACATGAATAGAGTAGTTCCTCCAGCTAGCCAAGACCTAGACCAAAAAGAGAAAGGAAATAAGAGAGTAAAGATACAATTTAATAATCCTGGTTATTGGTGTTTTCTGGATATTTAGTTTGTCATGAAAACATATTGTAGAAAGAATTTTTTAGTTGTTCTGGCCCTCACTAGATTCTTGAATTTTCTTAGCTTGGTTGACGAGAACTGTAGGCAAAGAGTTTTGCTACTGCTACTTACTGAGTGGATCTTACAAACCTCATAGAGAGATTTTTAAAAATGTGTTCTAGCTGCATGAGTTTGGATTTGGATAATAATGTAAGATCCTTTCCTATGCCTTTTACTCTGTAGAGCTATTGGAGGGTGTAATAAAGTTCCCAGCCTCCAGAAATTGGATTCTCTAAACCTTTAGAACTCAGCATGAATTGAGAGGAAAACAGGGGGCTTTCTTCTGTGGGTGAGCTCTCACCAGGTTAGTGTAACAGCTGGGTTGTTTATTGCAGAGCAAACAGCCCCAAGCCCCGGAGCATCTCAGGACTTTATGACACGGGATGGTAATCAGTGTTATGCTAAGGAATCACCCAAATAATAGAAAAATTTAATTACTTTTTCTCTGTTGGAAAAGGTAAAGCATATAATACATTTTGAAAATTTTAGTGAAAATTCTTGAAGTTAAAAATTCCTGTATTTAGCTGGGTGTGGTGGTACATGCTTGTAATCCCAGTACTTGGGAGGCTGAGGCTAGAGGATCCGGGTTTGCCACCAGCCTCAGCTACTTAGTGAGGCCCTCCGCAACTTAGTGAGACCCTGTTTCAAAATAAGGAATAAAAAAAATAGGACTAGGGGTGTAGCTGGTGTAGCTTGGAGGTAGAATGCCCCTGGGTTCAATCTCCAGTACCTCAAAAAAAAAAAACTTCTGTATGATTAGGGCTTGTCATCCTCATTATCTTGTTTCCCATCAGGATGACAACTGGGGAGAGACCACCACGGCCATCACAGGCACCTCAGAGCACAGCATATCCCAGGAGGACATCGCCAGGATCAGCAAGGACATGGAGGACAGCGTGGGGCTGGACTGCAAACGCTACCTGGGCCTCACCATTGCTTTCGTGCTTGGACTGCTAGTCTTCCTCACGCCGGTCGCCTTCATCCTGTTACCCCCGATCCTGTGGAGGGATGAGCTGGAGCCTTGTGGCACCATTTGTGAGGGACTCTTCATCTCTGTGTCATTCAAACTCCTCATTCTGCTCATCGGAACCTGGGCACTCTTCTTCCGCAAGCAGAGAGCCGACGTGCCCCGGGTGTTTGTGTTTCGTGCCCTGTTGTTGGTCCTCATCTTTCTTTTTGTGGTTTCCTATTGGCTTTTTTATGGAGTCCGCATTTTGGACTCTCGGGATCGGAACTACCAGGGCATTGTACAATACGCAGTCTCCCTCGTGGATGCCCTCCTCTTCATCCATTACCTGGCCATCGTCCTGCTGGAGCTCCGGCAGCTGCAGCCCATGTTCACGCTGCAGGTGGTCCGCTCCACTGATGGCGAATCCCGCTTCTACAGCTTGGGACACCTAAGGTAAGGGGGCAGGGGACATTCAGGAGGCAGAAGGGAAAGCTGATACCTCTGAAACGAAGCCAGCTGGTCCTCAGCATGGCAGGGGTGAGGACAGATGCTAGGACCAGGGCCTGACTCGCTTCATGTCTGGTTTGGGGAGGAGCTGTGTGAGGACAGGTTTGTGTGTGTGTGTGTGTGTGGGGGTGTCTGTATGCCCCAATTCTCTGGACTTCCAGATAGGGAGGGCAGTTGCTGGCTCCCAAAAGTGATGCAGAAATGGTATGCATACCGATGGCCGCCTGCCTTGAAATTGGCCTATGGACAATGGATAAGGTGACTGTTGATTCCATTTTGTCCAAAATGGTACATGTAATTTACCCTGGTATTCCAGTGCATTTATAATTACTTATAATTATTCTTTTTTATCCATTCTCAGCGATATCCTGGTTTGGGCACTATAGTACATGGTTACCCTGCTGCCCCCACCCTTCCAATAAAGAATCAAGTGCAGGTGTGTAAGGGTTAAATGTTTTGAAAACCTACGAATGAGAAAAATTGGGATGTCATAGTTTAAAGCTATACATAAAATCCAGTTATTTTGTGGTTAACTAAAAGAGGGAGCATCATCATTTATTTTATAAATTGAGGTAAGCACTTTATATTTATGATATACTTAGTCTTCATAGAACCCTGTGATACAGGTATTATTAATCTCAGTGTTACAGATGAAGAAACTAGAGTTTAATAATTTATACAAAGCAATATTTCTTGTTTAGAATTCATTCAGGTGTCATAAGGCTAGGGCCGAGTTAATGCCCCCATGACGGTATCTCTTACTTTGTTAATAGCTCCTTTTTCCCTCTGTTTTCTGCCACAAACTATGAACTCCCTGAGGACAGGAGCTATGCCGTACTCCTCCTGGCCTTCGAAGTGCCTGGCACACTGCTGGCAGTCAGGTGGCCCCTGGCATGTCTGACTTCAAAGCTTCCCTCTCTCCCTGGGCTCTTCTGTCTCCTGGGCAGCATAAGCAGATGTGTGTAACCTGCAATAGTGAAGCTCGCACAGCAGCCAGGATTGGCAAGGGCACCTTAGTGGATACCAGAACAATTGGCTTTGTCATAGTTTTGGCCAGAGCCCAGGCAGCTGGCCCAGCTATGATCCAGAGTCAGGTTCAATTGCCAAACCCTGGTCCTGTTGGCAGATGCCTTCTTTCATTCTTTCTGGCTCCGGTCGTACCACTTGGAGACTGGATGATTTAGTGCCACCTCAGTGGACCCTCAGGGAATCCATGTCTAAGTCACATGTTCTGTGCAACAAAATCTGGTGTTTTGAGACCTTTGCCGGTACTTGTAGGGCTCTGAAGGCAAATCCCTGCCACATTTACTCTCAGCTTGCTTCTCGTATTTTGCCCTGGAGAATTACCAGCAGACTCCTGATAAGCACTTGTTATGTCGGCACCCTGGACTTGGGGCTCCAGAGACCCAAAGTTGGCTGCTTTCAAAGCTCCATTTCAAAACTCCTGGAGCTCACAGTCACTTGGAGAGAGACCGATCCACTGTTGTATCATAGGCAGCTGTTGCTATGGGCCTGGAGATGGGTGATGGAGACACAAGAGGACAGGGGGTTTCATACATGGCAGCAACCAAACCCAGTGAAAAGCAGTTGATCTTGGGACAGGTTTTGCTGAAGTTAAAGCAATGGAGAGAAACCCAGCTATGGTCACGGTAGAGATGATGGTATTTGGGACTGGCCGGCATCGGAGACTTCATCCTAGTGGTCTGAATTTCACCTGCAAAGGGAAGGGTGGTGTCTTCCTCACCTTAGGTCAGCCTGGGGTGCTGGGACTGATTTCCCTTCTGTGGGCTCCTGCATTGCCCCCTCAGGAGGGGATGGGGGTGGGATTGAGCGAACCAAACAGCCCCAGGAAAGCCTGAAAAGATAATTGGCAGCAGCCCTCATGTCTCAGCACATAGCTATGCTGGTCAAGGGTAGAACCAGATGGGAAAAGCTAGACTCTGTATGCTACATGACCCACAGATTGCTGCAGACCTCAGTCTCTTCTCCCTGTGACCAACTGCTGCCTCATACTTACTTTCTAAAGGGAAGCCATGTGCCCCAACTCTCCAGGGATACCTAGATGGTGGCAAATGTCCAGCAGCTGGGAGAGAGCATTTGGGCTGGTCTCCAGCATCTTCCTTTCAGCTCCTCTTCTCCTCTGCCCTGTAGAAGGCTCCCTTTGTCCTTCACCTGGAGACCCAGGATTGAGGTGGAAAGAGTACTGGGAAGAAGAGGCATCTTTCCTCATAAATAGAGCCCTCAGGCAGGACCATGACAGGCTTGGCATATTCCCTGGTACTTTGTGGCCTGGTCACCAGCTGATCCTTGGGCTAAATCTGTTCCAAGCCCAGCAGTGTCTGGAAGAGTCACTGGACCAGAAATATAACTTCTAAGCCTTTTTGTAAAGTACAGAAACAGGAGGGAAGGCGAACGGGGTTGGACAAAGCGAGTCTAGGACATCAGAATAGCAAGTCTTCATTAGACCCAACCAGAACACAGGCTGTTCACTTTTCCCTTTATGCAAAGCCTCACTGCAGCAGCAGGGACCCACTGCGTTAGGTGCAGAGCAATGGGGAGTTCTTTCTTCCTCTTTTCAAAGATGGCCTCATTGAATGGACTGAGCTATTTTACAGAGCTGTCAAAAGAATGCCTACTCTTTGGTTTCTTAAAGAAAATAGGCTTCTCATTGTTCTCGTAAAAAGGCACTTGCTGTGGCCCTGCTTGTTGGCAGGAATATAGTTTGGGGCTAATTTGAAAACCATCAGAAATGTAAAAGGTTACTGCTGTAGGATAGGAGATACCATAAATAGATTAAAATTACTCCCTGACCTTCGCCCAGTGCCTTAGGAGTTAAGGAGGGCTTTTTGAGTGTGTTGGTCTTTATTTACCCGACGGGTCAGAGTGGGTCAGGTAATGGTGTACTGCTTTTATAGCTGAGGACCTGAGCCATGTGGGTTAAGGGACCTGCTCAAGGTCACAAGGAGCTGGCACCTTGCTGTGCTTCACAACCTTGCACTTTCTACAGCACCCTAGGGTCTTGGCACCATTGTTTTGTGATTATCCATCCACATCCCACTTGTCATTTTGCTTGGTGCCTGTTCTCACAGTGGTTTGCTAATAACTTTTCCACAATTTCACCAGAGACTAGTAATTTTTTTTATTTGACTCTTATATGAAGAGAAACCCAGATGACTCTAGCAAGGAGACTAAAAATGACATTGAATTTTTCTAATTGATAATTTGTTTTGAAATCTCTAATGGGACCTACTGTGAATACTGGAACTATTGTAACTGATTGAATCCGAGATATAAACCAACAGGAGAAAAACACAGAAAGCCTTCATGGTGAACAGTCACACAGCTCAGCTTCTCACGTACAACTCAGCATCACCATGATCCTGAGAGCTGGGTCTTGTCCTCGTTTTTAGAGGAGGAAACCGAGGCATGGAGAGTTAAGTAAGTTGTCTAAGGCTCCACACCATTTGTAATGATGAAGCCAGGATTTGAGAGTTGGGGATCTGGTTCCAGAATGATCTTAACTGCTCCCTCTACTGCCTGTAAACAGAGTGTTCTGGTCCACACCACTGCTTGAGGAGCTTGTGAGCAATCTTGTGAGCACTGTTTGAGTGTTACTGTGTGCTGGGATGGGTGCAAACTGTTGTGTGCATTACCATTTTTCATTCAGCTTTTAGTTTCATGGCTGGAGTGGACAGAATGAATGGATGGTCAGGGTTGGCTCTCTGCAGTGCATTCCTTAACTACATTTTTTTTTTCCTTAATGGAGATTGAATCCAGAGGCATTCTACCTCCAAGCTATACCTCCAGCCCTTTTTATTGTTTATTTTGAAACTGGGTCTCACTAAGTTGTTAAGGATTGAACCAAGTAGCTGAGACTGGCCTCGAACCTGTGATCCTCCTGTCTCAGTTTCCCACACGTATTTGGATTAAAGGATTGTGCCACTGCAGCTGGCACCATTGGTTCTTTTATACTCAGTTGACAAACAAAGTCTGGTTGTTAGGACCACAGCAGTAGGTTTGAGGCTTTTCACTTTCTCTACTTCATATGTATCAAGGAAGATGTCTTTTATCCCTTGCTGTGTCACAAGTAATCCATGATGTAGTAGTAGCTTAAAATAACCACCACTTCATCATTTCTTACAATGCTGCAGTGTGGGCTCAGCCAGGACGTTCTTCTGCTGGTCTTGCCGGTGGTTTGTGTGGTGAGCCAGCTGGGCTGGGCTTCTTTCTCTTCCCAGGTATTCTGCGGCTCTCTCCCTTTCCATGTGGCCTTTCTTCATTGTTTCCTTGTTAGGGTGTTCAGGCTTCTTAAATGGCAGCTCAAGGCTCCCAAAAACACGAAATCAGAAGCTCCCAGGCCCCTTATAGCCAAGGCCTGGAGTTGGCCCAATATTACTCCTGCTTCATTCTCTGTTCAAAGCAAGCCACAGTATAGCCTGGACTTAAAAGTAACAACCACACAAGACAGGAATTGTATTCACGATAGCAGACATTGCCACCTGAGGCTCCCATTCCTAGTCTACTTATTTTATTTTGCATATAGCTCTAACAGGCTTATTTATTGATTTCTATATCTTAAAAACACCAGAAATAACGTTTTGTGTGGGGAGGAAACAGCTGCTTTCAGGAGACAGATGGACATCAGTGATTCTGATGGTCATTTTTTTTTAATTGTTTGAGTTATTTTTATTTTTCATTTATTTTTGTGTTTCTGGGAATTGAACCCAGGGCCTCATGCATGCTAGGCAAGTACTTGATTGGTGAGCTACACCCCAGCCTCAAGTGTTTGGGTTTTTAAGCATTCATTCATTGAGTCTAAGAATATCTTGTAAATTGACCTTGAACATGGACCTCTTTATCAAAGTTCTGGTAATGAATCACAGAACCTCCTGAGCTTTAGAAGAAATGATCCTTGGAGTGTTTTTCAGACTCTGGAAGTTTATGATTGTGTGTGATTGTTGTATTACTGTGTTGAAATGGACTGTTATTGATTGAATGTGTTCCCTTCAAATTTAGACCTTGAAGCCCTGTCACCCAGTGTGGCTGTATCTGGAGATAGATTTCAAAAGGAAGTAACTGAGGTTAAATGAGGTCATAGGATGAGATCCTCATCTAATAGGATTAGTGTCTTCATAGGAAAAGACTCCAGAGAGCTTGTTCTGTTCTCACTCCGCTCCCCCACCCCACCCCAAACACAGATCAAGAAAAAAGAAGGTCTCCCTCAAAAGCCAGGAAGGGAGCCCTCACGAGGAGCCCAATTGGCTGGACCTCGACCCTGGCCTTCTAGCCTTTAGAACTATGAGAAAATGATAGATATAACCCACTCAGTCTTATGTATTTTGCTATGACAGCCCAAGTTAAGACAGGAATATCATGAACTTGCAATTTTGTGTGTGGGGGGGGGGGAAGTACTGGGAATTGAACCTCCCACCCCAATTGTGTTCTACCTCTGAACTATATCCCCAGCTCTATTTTATTTTGAAACAGTGTCTCACTAAGTTGCTAGAACTGGCCTTGAACCTCTGATCCTCCTGTCTCAGCTTCCCAAGTACTAGGATTACAGGTATGCATCACCATGCCTGGCTTGGGCTTGAACACTTGTGATTTTTGATCCCACCGCCCCAAGAAACCATGGGATCAATAATCACAGCTCGGCCCGGATGCAACAAAGCCCACCTCGTCCTCTCTCCAGCTCCTGCACACAAGAAGGGGCCTTGCTTCTCTGGGTTTCACTTCGGCTTTCTAGTTAAAATTGAGGAAGGGAGATCCTCCCAGGTAGGTTAAAGTTACTCCAGTCATTTCAGGATGTGTCCAGCTCCCTCTGAAATCCTATGTCTGTGATTGTGAGTCGAGTCATCTCCAGGCTGGTGATCACACTGCTGATCCGACTTGGCTGTCATGCTGAACCAGGCCTTCCCTCCCATGTTGGGACTGGCACCAGCGGTCTTAGGAGGGGCCTCAGAAGGGCACAGAGCATTGGCTGTGACCATGGAGAGTGTTTTAAAATGACCATCGGAGGTTCTGGCTTATGTTATAGTGTGGTTTCATATATAATGTTATTTTTAGAAATCTTTTTTTTTTTTTGCTTGTGTAACTACTTTACAGTAAATATATTTCTCCAGTCCTCACCCCCACTCCCTAAAAAAAGCCAAATATAAAAACGAACAAGAGCTAGAAGTAGATCGTGAAGATTTTGCTCAGACTCTGCTTGACTGTGGGAGGGTTTTGAAGGCAGGAACGGAGCTGCCGTTTGTGGTTTGAGGCTGTGGTGCTTGTTAAAAGTGGCTTTAATGAGAGCGTAAGGTGCTGGACACTGAAGCCCTGTGTTTATACAGCTGCCTCCTGGCAGTAGCCACAGCTGGGATGGCTTGCCCGAGTCCTGCTGAGGCCCGTGGGACTCCTCTTTTCCCAGTGAAGGGGAAGCTGGTGTAGACGGCCTTTCTAGGAGGCCATGCTCGTTCAGATGGCCTTTCTCTGGGGCCATGCTGGTTTAGATGGCCTTCCTATAGGGCCATGCTGGTTTAGATGGCCTCCCTGAGGGAGATGGTCTTGGTACATGAACAGGGCGCTGCTCCTTCCCCTCAAAGACTTTCTATGGGCTGGGACCAAGCTCTCCACTCTGGTCTACAAATCAGTAGGTGTGTTGTGATACTGTGAGTGGTAAGGTGCTGACATTCAGGAAGGCAAATGGCCTGGAGCCTCCTTTCCCTGACCTGCCAAGCCACCGCCCAGCTCTGCTTTGACTCTGGCTTAGCCCTATCTCTGTGAATGAAAATCCAGTTGGGCAGGCCAGTGACCCACAGACTCCCAACCTGTCATGTCACTTTTGTTCTTGTATTCTCCTCAAAGCCAGAGTTGCTGAGGCTGAGGAAGTCGGAGCGGGAAAGGGGAGGCCCACTGAGCATCCCGGGCGTGTCTGCAGGTGCACTTGGTCTATATCTAGATTTGGTTTGCCAGCTATCCTAAGCAGATGCTTCTCTTTGATCCCTGGGCCTCTGCTGTTTATCTTGGTGTGATTCAGCACAGTAATTTTAAACACTGAGAAAGCTGACTTCCCATCCCAGGCTGGGAGGCAGGGCCCAGGCCAGCCATGTGATGTGTTGGGGTCTGTTCCACAGCCTGTAAGCAGAATGTGGCAGAGCCAACCTATACCTGCGGGAGCATATCTCCCGGATACCTAGTGGGAGAGGGCCCCGGCACCTCCCTGCTGTGGGGAGGGTGACCAGAGAGCTCCAGCTGTGCATGGGTCAGCTGCTCACAAGGAGACTCTGTCCTAGGCTGTCACCTCACTCAGAGCCTGTGGGGGAGGTAGGGAATCATGCCTGGGAGGGCTGTGTGCCCCTGACAGCTCTGTGCTATTCCTGAGACCAAAAGGAGCAGGTCTGGTTCTCACAGCCTCTTCGCAGTGTGGATAGAGCGTGGTCCCCTCCAGGCATGCTCTGGGTGTGGTATTACTTGTATTATTAAAGAGGGTATCTTTCAGGGCTATACTTCATCATCAGAAATTTAAAGTATAGAGCATGGGAAGTGCCATGGGTGTCCCCCGGCCTGTACTTTGGAGGCCATTCCAGGATGGCTAAGTCCTGCTGATTGTAACCCCGTGGAGCTCTGGGATGAGATATTCCAGGCTATCCCCTTGCTTGCTGATCTCAGTGGGGATACTCTACAAGACTTGTCTACAACCTGATATACAAAGCAAAGGCCAGCAGACTTTTAAGCTTGAAGCTTGCCCCTACCTGAGGAGCAAGCAGGTCTAGGGTACCTGTAATCCGGGTAGCCAGGGGACAGGACTTCCTGCAGGCCTCGCCAGCTGGGCTGAGCCACTGATCTGCATCTCCTCTCAGGATGAGCATTGTGCCTGGTGTCTCAAGATCTCAAGCAGTGCATGCCCTTCTTTTCTGTGTTTGTCGGAATCCCAGAAAACCTAGTCTTTCTCCTAGGTCAATAAACATGAGGCAATTCCAGTTTTTGCTTCTTGTGCCTTCAAATTCCAAGGTGATCATTGTCTTTTATCTGTGTGGGACTTGAGTAAGCTAACTTCACAAATGCAGCTGCCAGACTAACATTTTAATTAAAAGGCAGAGGGTCAGGAGATGTAAACACTCATGTGCCTGGTTGTCGGCAGAGGCGGTGGGGCTTGGTGGCTAATTATTTTGCTTCTCTGGGACTCACAGGGATATTGCTGTGCATGGTCCTGACTGTCAGTTCTGCTCCAGATCTGTGGAGCGGTGAAGCCCACACTTGCAGGTTGACTCAGCTCTCATAGACACTTCTGGAGAGAAGTGGTGAGCAAATGAACAGAAGGCATTGCTATCTTGCCCTGGCTGGGGATTTTCACAAAAAAAAGCTGTTTCAACTTTAGTTTGAGGCCTTGCATTTTAGAATTTTCTGAGATCTAAGTTTGGATCCCAAAGTACTGAAGCAAGCATACCTTAAAGGATAGAGGGATGACGGCTTAGTGTTGGTATCCTTGGGCTAGTCACTGCCCTCTCCCCCTGCCCCCACCACCTCTCTCATTCTTCATCCTCTCATTCATACCAAGCCTCAGTTGCCAGTGACTGAGCCCAGCCCTGTCCTTTGCCTGCTTCCATTCTTCCTTCCCTGGATATGCATGTGTTAGCTTCCTGAGGCTGCTGTAATAAGGTACCAGAGACTTGGGTGGCTTAAAACAATTTCTCAGTGAATTCTCAGAAATTTGAAATCCAGGTGTTGACAAGGCCATGCTCCCTCTGAAGGCTCCAAGGAAGGATCTTTGCTTTTTCCTTCTGAGCTTCTGGTGGTTGCTGGTGACCTCTTGGTGTTCACTGACTGGCAGCTAGCTACACCACTCTGCTCTCTGCCTCAGTCATCCCTGCATGTCTAGTATGACCATACTTTAATTATAATAAAGACCTTCCCAAAGATGGTCATACCCTGAGGTTTTGGGTAGATAGAAATTTCAGGAGACACTATTTCCTATGATGGATTTCTCTGAGTTGTCCTGTGATCTCACACTGTGACCCTGCTGTTTCCAATGTGGATGTTCAGGAGGGTTATTTAATACCTGTTTCTGCTCACACTACTTCTCCTGCCAGACATTGGCCTCATAGCCTGTTACCCACATGATGGGACCATCATGCATCTTTTAATACTTAACTCAGAGACTCAGCCCTGCCGTCTCCATGGTCCAAAACCCCCTGGAAGCTGAAACCCCCTTTCCCTTCTCCTCCCCATACCTATGTTCTGCTACAGCCTCTGAATCTCTCGATTTCATTCTTTGTGTGGGTGGCTGTCACCACTGGTTGGAGTGGAAACCCTTTCAAAGGCCTGACTCACATCCATATCTCAAGACTTGGGGCCTAACAGGTGCTCATAATTCATAATTGCTTGGGATAGAGCTGGAGAGGCTGGTTATTAGGGTTTTTCTGAATGTCAGCATCCTTAGTTGGCTTGCCGGATAATGAGCACATACCCTAAAAGGAAGTCTTTCCAGATTTTACTGTGATGAGAAAACTGTTGAGAGTTTTTCCTGTCAGCACATACCTAGGTAAGTCAGAATAGTAGCCTGACATTGATGTGGGGCATTAACCTGCAAGAAGTATTTTCACCATTTCCGCACGTGAAGGAAGCTTGCTTTTGTGAACAGAGGTAGTGGGATCCAATTGAGATTTGAAAAGAAGTGCCTGAAACTTGCAAGGGGCTTTCTGGCATGGCCCTGTCCTCTCCCCTTCTCCCTGCTCTAAGAGGAGTTGAAGGCTGGGCAGTGTATGGGCCTCAGCTGGGATGGCCCTGGAGCCCAGTGTTGATTTCCAAGTTTTTTTTTTTTTTTTTTTTTTTTTTTTTTTTTTTTTGCGGTACTGGGGATTGAACTCGGGGGCATTCTACCTCCGAGCTACACCCCCAGCCCTATTTTTATTCTTTATTTTGAAACCGAGTCTCACTAAGTTGCAGAGTGCCTCACTAGGTAGCTGAGGCTGGCCGCGAACCTGGATCCTCCGGTCTCAGCCTCCGGAATGCTGGGATTACAAGCGTGCGCCACTACGCCCAGCTGATTTCCAAGTTTAATAGTGTGCACTAGTTTGATAGCAGACTACACAGTCAAGTCAGGGGAACAAGTAGCAGATAGTTCACAGGGATTCTGTGGGTGTAAGTGTGTGTGTATGTGCGTGTGAGCACACACTCTTCTAGGCCTCAGTGCTGTTATTTGCAAAATAAAGGGGTTAAAAAGAAAAGGAGATGGTTTATGGCCCAAATTATTTTCTTCAAATATCTGATGGGCTTTTAGAAGGAGGAGAGACTTGGGTCCAGAGGAAGTGGTGGGTGGGCTGAAAGAAGAATTTAACCCATTTTTCCCAGTATCCCAGCTATCATAATTGCCTATTTTTTAATTTATAGGACAGCTCATATACATGTAAAAGAGATTAAAATGTCCCAGTGTCCAAGTTATAGGATAATCTATATTGTCATTCTTCAAAATAATAAAGAATGTCAGCTCTTCTGATTTCAAACCTGTTTTAATACACCTGTGTCAATTTCTGAAATAGTTACAGAAGTTGAAAACTTGGGACTTATGGGTTTTAAAGAAAGTTTGTTTGTGCATGTGTGTGCAGGAGTGGGGATTGAACCTAGGACCCGCACATGCTAGGCAGAGCTGAGCTACACTCTCAGCCCTTTTTTATTTTTTATTTTGAGTCAGGGTTTTGCTAAGTTTCCCAGGCTGGCCTCTAACTTGCAAGCCTCCTGTTTAGCATCCCAAGTAGCTAGGATCATGGGTATCTGCCACCACACCTGGCTTATTTTAGTTTCATGAGAGTGAATGTTCTTCTCAGAAACTAGAGGTATCTGGAGTGTTACCAGTAGATTTAGTAGATAGATTGGGGAATTAGACCAGATGGGCTCTGATTTCTTTGATTTTTGAGTCTCTGGATGAACACTGAGATTCCCTCCATTTCTAAAATTCTGTGATTGTATTAGTCAGCTTTTAATTGCTGTGACAAAATACCTGAGATAACCAACTTCTAAGGAGAAGAGGTTCATTTTGGCTCACAGTTTCAGTCCATGTGGCTTGGCCCCATCTCTTTGGACCTGTGACAAGGCAGAACATCTTGACAGGGGGCATGTGGCAGAGCAGAAGTGTTCACGTTGTGGCAGCTAGAAACAGAGAGATGGGAAGGGGCCCAGGTCCCAATATCCCCTTTGATGATTTACCCCCAATGACCTAACTTTCTTCCTCTAAGTCCCACCTCTTAAAGGTTCCACCACCTCCCAGTAGACGACAATCTGGCAACCAAGCCTATAATACGCAAGACTTTGGGGGATGCTTAAGATCCAAACTATAACAGCAATTCACAATAAGCAGGAATTGGGTCCTATTTTTATGCCCAGGGACTGCATGAATCCTGGTCACCAACCAACCTTGTCCCCTGCTGCAAAGCACTCATTAGTAATGTGGTAGCATTTTGTGCTTTTATAGTTTATAAATGCTTTCACTGGCATGATTTCATTTGCTGTTCTCAACAACCACATTCAGTGGTTGTTAATTCTCTCTGCATTACAGGCCAAGAAAGAGCAAGTGACCTATAAAGAGTTATAGAATATTAAGATCAGGTCAAGAATCCAGACCTTCTAAGGCTAGGGATATTTCTATC
>PVLC010011348.1:0-47412 GCA_004027655.1 Graphiurus murinus
TTTTTTTTTTTTTTTCTAGAAGGAACAAGTCATTTTCAGTGTTTGTGAGTTGGTACTTCCAGAGAGCAATCAATTATTGATTGTGCGAGATTTCATAAATAAACCCAAATGCAGGCAAGTGATTAATCATTCATTTCTGGTTCACCTTGAGAACGGAACAATGATAACGAAAACAAAGCATCTTCTCTGTTTCCTGTTTATTCTGTTCATGTTCAGCAAATGTATGCTCTATGCCGTTAGCCCATAAGGATTCTTGCATTATCAACTGAGATATTTGTAAAATATTTTAGAAAGAATGATGTTTGGAGAGTACCTATTGTGTTGGCAGGAAGTTCATATAGCTACATGGGTTGCTATATGGGCTTCCTTTTATTGAAAATAAGTTTAACTGAGTGTCATCCTTGATTGCTTTGTGACTTGTGTAGGATTTTAAACCTGTTCTTCTGTTTTCCTTATCTCTAAAGTGGTGATAACATATGCAATTATTTCAAAAGTTTGTTTTACACACACACACACACACACACACACACACACACACACACACACACTTTACTAGACAGGGTTTAACCAGAGAAGAAGTTGTAGCAGGGAATATTTACATACATATTTATAGGAGAGGTCATATATGTACTAACATAATCATGTGTGCAACACACAAATATAGAAGCTAGTTAGAGTCCCTGAAAGGCTATTGTCTTCACATCTGAGCCTGGAGCTCTAATTCTACAGAGAAGGCTGTCAGGAAGGGATGTAAACTGAGTCAGATCAAGGGCAGGGCAAAACTCAAGCACTTAGTTGGGGCTCCATCAAAGCTGGTTTCTGGTTCCATTGTCCCTCACTTTAATAGTAAACACATCCTCCTGCAGAAACTGTAGCCTTTTGACATAGAGCTTGACAGACCCATGTGGTCTAGGAATTTGAGAAATAGAAGGGTGATCCTGAGAAGGGAGAGCAACTGGTGCTTCACACAGTGAGGTAAGTCAGCTGATGAGCCACAATATGTATGCATTCTATGAAATGGTACTGCTTCTCAAATGTACCCAAGAATATTCCATGTGTTTAAAAAAAAAAAAAAACCTACAAGAATGTGAATTCTGGAAAACGTACTTCATCAGAGTCAACAACGTATGCACAGGCACACAAATGCTACATATACTAATATACTAAAGAATTTTCTAATTAATAGTTGCTCTTGTATTTGTTTCAAATCTACTATTTTTATCAAATAATTTAGTAGGATTCTGATTCAGAACTTGTATATCTCAGTAGAGATTTAATGGGTAGAAATGATAAATAAGTGGGCATGAAAAGTTAAAACAATGAGGTAGTCAGACTTACAATAATAACTGTTAACATAAAGTAAAGGTTATAATAAATTAATTATCTTAAAAAACTTTAAAAAGCTGGGCATGGTGGCTCACACTTGTAATCCCAGTACTTGGGAGGCTGAGATGGGAGGATTCAGGTTCACACCCAGTCTCAGCTGCTTAGTGAGGCCCTCTTCTGCAACTTAGTGAGACCCTGTTTCAAAATAAAGAATAAAAAATAGGACTGGGGTTATAGCTTGGGGGTAGAATGCACCTGGGTTCAATCCCCAGTACCAAAAAAAAAAACAGAAAACAAAACAAAACCTTAAAGTTGCCAAAATCTATGAAAAGCTGAATTTTCTTGTCTTTGTGAAACTGAAATTAATTCTATCAATTAGGATAAAATGTGTCCAAGAAATACCACTTTCCACTCTTACATTAAAAAGTCAAGAATGTAGCTTCCAATGATCATCTGAGTATTTATTTTTTCAACCAATTTTCAGGAGGATAAATTATATTTTGAAGTAAGGATACATTTTGCATATGGATTCCATATGGAATCATTTTGTCCTTTTAGGAGAGAAGGATTTTGTTGTTGTTGTTGTTATGTTCTGGATAGAGTAAACCAAGTAATAGCTCAGTTTAGTTTACCTTCAGATGAAAAAGTGTAAAATTGGTACTCTTAGAATATGTCATACTGGTTAATCTTTTATGATTGCTAGTTATATTATTTAGCTAACAATAATAGATTTTGTTGTTTCCTCAGCTTTATTGAGTTATTATCAACAAATAGGTACAAATAAAATTACATACATTTAAAGTGCACACTGTGATGATTTGGTATACATTTATATTGTGAAATGATTACTGCAATCAGGTTGATTAACATATCCATCACCACACATAGTTATCATTGTGTGTGTGAGTGATATGGACTGCTGTGGGTTCTAGAGTTCCCTATCAGGAGAGTCAGATAACTGGCACATGAAGAAGAACCTTCACTCTTATGCTCAAGCATAAGACAGGCAGCACATGGGGACAGAAACTCCAGACTGACTCCACACAGAGAACAAAGGTATGCAGATTTATAACCCCTGGTGAGTAGGCAAGTACCTCGTCTCTTGACATGGTCACATGTAGAAGTGCAGCCTTAGATGTGCCTGCACTCTTCTTTATCATTCTTCATCATAGGACATATGTCTCAATGCCAATTTAAGTCTCCACATCAGGGTATAATTTTTAGTATGCTTATAAACAAAGGTAACTCTATGTCACATTAGTGATCATTATACTCATGTGTTTGGTTCCTAATTACTTTCAGAAAAGGACAGACTATTGTTCTGTATTGCAAGGTTTGATCTCAGTGACTTTACCAGTCAGGCTCTGGTTTCTAGTATCTGTTGACCACATAGTTTCAGAAGGCCAAGCTGATTTCCTATTCTTTCTTCTTCGGGTGAATTATGTTAATCCCATAGCCTGGAAGACTCATTTACTTTTTACTTCCCATTTTTCTGGTATGTCTGTTAACCCCATAAGACTGAGGGCTAACTCAACTGTCTCATGAGCATACTTATGATCTACATTTTTAAGCAAAGTTCAAGACACAACACAGTAATGTTGACTACAGTCTCTATTCTGTTCAAAAACTATTCGTACAATAGCTGAAAGTTTGCATACTTTGACCATCATCTCCCCATTTCCTGTACCATACAGAGTCTGGGAGCCACCATTGTTTATCTGTTCTAATGAGTTTGAGTCATTTCTATAGATCTACATTGAACTTATACTATACAGTATTTATAGTTCCTTGTCTGGCTAATTTCACTGAATATTGTCTAGGTTGCTGCAAATGGAAGAAATTTATTTCTTAATAAAGGCTAATTAATAATATTCCATTGTGTATGTGTATGTGCTTAAAATGTGTGAGTAACTTTACCCATTCATCCATTGAAAGATACTACTCAAGTAGTTTGTATATTTTGGCTATTGTGAATAATGCTGCAATAAGTGTGGGAGTGTTCATTATTTTTGAGATCTAATTTTATTTTTTAAATATAAGCCCAAAGGGAGATTGTTATATCATATGATTGTTCTATTCTTATTTTATTTTATTATTTAATTTTTTGTAGGGCTGACGATCAAACTCAGTGCTTCGAGTATGCTAGGGAAGTGTTATACCACAGAGGTCCAGTCCTCTACTGATAATTGCTTGAATAACCGCCAATCTGTATTCCATATGCAGATTTGCATTCCCACCAACAGAGTATAAGGACTCCTTTTTCTCCACATATTCACTAACATATGTTATCTCTTGTATTTTAATAACAGACATCTTATTATGAATGTGGTGACAACCTTTCATTAGTTTTTATTCCTCAACAGTAATATACAGTAATATATAGTAATATACAGTTAATTCCTTAACAGTAATTAACCTCTAATATTCTTGTGAAATAATTGTTGCATTTTTTCCCATTTTTCCTTGATGTCTTACTGTACTTGAAGAAATTTTATGGTTACAAGCCCTGAATGATTAGAATGGAGAGTCTCAATATAACTTACCTGCTATCAACTGAGATAGAATATTTTTAAAACCTTAATACATAGAGGATGGAATTATAATTTAGTACGCTGTCTGTTATGAAAACAAGGATATGCAGTTTTAGAAAACCATGATTCTTCGGTATATTTTTCTAAGATATTAAAAACTTTACTGTAGAAAAACATATGATGTCTTGTATGGAGCTGGCTAAAGAAATAGATACCTATAGATGCATGCAGATACAGCAGGAGAATGGAATCACATGATGAGGAATGCTGAAGAAATACCTTTATTATATGCACACTAAGCACACTTGACATCTGCTTGCTCAGTGTTTCTTGAATTCCAACATCAATTGGTAATTTATGTGGCTTGATTTCTAGGGGGTACTAGGAATAATAAATCAGAAAATGTTTGTTCCTGAACAATACTTGCACCAAGCAATTTGTAGAAACTGTGTTCTTACAAAGGCCAGAAATTTGAATTCCTGTGTGAGCAATAATCAATCACCACATTTAAATACTTAGGGGTCATTTGGTGGAAACAGGTTACCTAGAGTCTTTGTTATGTTTACTTTTGAATATAACAACTTTCAATGTAATCTTTGTTGTCACTTTCAAAGATCTTTCTTAAAATTGTTAGGAAGATTAACTTTTTTATCTTTTTAATTTTGAAGTTAAAGGATAATGACCACCTTTCATATTTTTTACCATTAAAATTTCATGAAAAATGTGGTATGCAAATATAAGGCAAAGCCATCTGAAAACAAAACTTTCTGTTTAGATTGTTTATAGTGAAAAAGAATGAAAATGAATGTTCTTCATATTACATTACCTAAAAATCCTACCAGATCTGTTATTTAAGGAACTAATCATTATACAGCATAATAATACTCAAACACTAGAATGAAAATTACCACAAAATGAGAACAAAGAACACTGATAATTTCTGCTAATTGAAAGTTTCATTAACAAATCATTTCAGTCATGTCTTTTCTTATAGAAATTGGTCTGTTGGAAGGACTACCAGATTTAGATTGGAAAGTAAAGGTTAAAAACATATATTGTATACATGTATGTATCATTTTGAACTTTACTATGATGTATAATTACAATGGATCAATAAAAGTATGAAGAATTATGTAATCAATGAACAAAGTCAATTTTTTTAAAGTTTCAAATTGTTTTTTTTATGATATTCATTTTCTTTTTTAAATATATTTTTGGTACATTGCAATTATGCATGATAATGAGGATCAGAGTGATAGACAGTACTTGGTGTGTTTCCTTCCAGATCCTACCCTACTCTCTCAGACTCTCCATACACGTTATTAAAATTGGTATTGATGGTTTCATATATGTGTGTAGCATTATTTTAACCGTTTTCTTCATCAAATCTCTTTATTTTAGAAGTCATTTATTATTCTATTTCACATGCATCTAAAATTTTTGAATGCTCATTATTGTAGACAATTCTCTGAAATTTATATAAATGAATATTTTAATTAATCAGCAGGATACAAATATGAAATGAAAAATAAATTGAAACAATTATTAAATGAAAAAATGTTTCAAAGTTCTAAATATAAGTATTTTCATCCCATTGGCCTAAAATAAGGCTGTGGGGTAAAAGTTTGTTCAAGATAATGAATATCTTTGCTCCTTACTTTATTTTCTTTTGAAATTCTAGTCCATAAAGTCACATTAATGCTAATACTTAAATCATGGCATATTATGAACATGGACCTGAGCAAAACCATGCTCACACATTACTTACATTTGCCTTTTGGTTTCTATTCCATATTCCAATTTTCTATTTCTTAAGTTATTCAAATTCATTCATCTGTTGATGGACATCTTGGCTGGTTGCATAGTTTGGCAATTGTGAATTGTGCAGCTATAAACATAGATACTCATGAATTAGTCTAGTAGTTTGGTTTCCATTATTTTGGGTGAAATCTCAGTGTAGTTTTGATTTTGCATCTCTCTAATTGCTAATGATGGTGAGTATGTTTTCATACATTTATTGGCCATTTTAATTTCTTCTTTTGTGAAGTGTCTATTTAGTTCACCTGCCAATTTCTTGATTTTTTTTTTTTTTTTTTTTTTTTTTTTTTTTTTTTTTTTTTTCCCTTTTTTTTTTTTTTTTTTTTTTTTTTTTTTTTTTTTTTTGCTGGTGAGTTTCTTGAGTTCTTTGTGCATTCTAGACATTAGTCTTACATCAGAAGGGTAGCTGGCAAAATCTTCTTCCATTCTTTCAGTTTTCTGTTGAGGTTCCTTAGGTGAGCAAAGAAGATGACCTAACTGAAAGTGATGGGAGGGGGGGAAGGAAACACCCTACTGTACATGATGTACATTTACAAACATATCAAAGTCAATCTCTAAGTTGAACAAGAGAAGGAAGGAATTGGGGAAGGGTTAAATGAGTGCTGTGTACATTTATGACTCCACCAGCTTGTATCTCATTAAGATGTATGATTACAATGGACCAATAAAAATAAATAAATAAATAAAAATATTCTAATCAATGTCTATCTTTTTAATTCTATGTATTTTGAATCCTGCCCATGTGTATTCTTTTCAGTCATTGGTATTATGACATAGAAATTCTTTTTCACTATCTCCCATTTATCATTGTAAGAATTTCATCCACATTTATTGCTATGTAGAAAAATAATTCTAGCTTAGCATAATACTAGAGAATATTTATTCAATATACTCCATAGTTCTGTTTTCACACTGGTGAACGCTGAGACTTTTTTTTCCTAACTACTCAATGCTACAAATAATTATGCATTCAATGCTGTTGAATATCTTTCCCTTTGAATCATATATATATCATATATATATACAAAGTGATAACAGAATCTTGCAGATGAACAATTCTATGCATCCACCATACTGGTTCCAATACTCCCCATCTCTTCAATAAATAATACTTTCATGCATTTATTTTTACCAGTGTAAAAAATGGTGATTTCTCATTTTTATTTGATTTGCCTTCTTAATGATGATTAAAGTTCTAAGCACTCATTCGTATTCTCATAAATCTTTTGTATTTTCTCCTGAGTAAATATTTTTGTATCATTCATCTGGTTTTTAATCATGTTTGCTATTTTATAAATGTTTATTTGCCAGATTTTGTTGCATATTCTAAATATTAACTTTATTGATTTTATATTAGACAAATATCTTTATCCATTTTATCTTAACCAACTTTCTTATTAAAAGGTTAAAATAAACTTGTTTAATTGATGTACTAAAATATTATAATGTACTTAGTTTTTTTTTTCTTCTCTCACCTAACAGGAATCTGAATCAGGCAGTCAGAGTCATGTACTGCCTCAGCTTTCCAAGTATTGGGATCACAGGTCTGCACTACCTTGGTGGTACAAACATTTTGAAAGATCTATCCATTTCCTAAAATATTAACTATGCACTTACTATAAGATCCAACTGATTCTCACAGACATCTTCCCAAGAAAAATTAAAACATATATCCACAATGAGCACTTATTCACAAATGTGTACAGAAGCTTTATCTATGATAGACAAAACTCAAAATAATGACAAAATAAAATATAATGTATTCATAAATCTCAATAATTCTGAACAGTAAAAAGAAAACAATTAAGGTACACATAACAAAGATGAATGTCAAACTCATGCTGACTGAAAGAAGACATGAAGCATAAAAGTGTCTATTGTAAGATTATATTTATATAAGATAATGCATCTATAGTGACAGAAATAAATCATTGTGTCTTGCTTCCTAAGTGGAGTTGAGAAGGTTCTTCTGTACTGTAAATGGCCTCAGTAGTAGATGGCTATAAGATGCCTTCAAGCTGTACATTTTAAATGAAGTTCATGATTTCCTGAATACTTACTGAGAAATAAATAAGAACAGAATAAGGTGAAAAAAAATTCATCTGGGGTCAAAGGGAGTATCATAGTAGAAAAGAAAGAATTACAGAATTCAATAGGCCTGGGTACAAATATTGTCAATAGAAATTACTAGCATCAGAACTTTAGAGAAGTTATTTACTCTCTGATTTTCAGTTTAATCATTTCTAATAACATAGTGAAACAATATGGTAGTATTATATCAAAATCTAAATAAGGTTAAAATGCTAAACATGTATCCAAGAATATGGTATATCATAGGTGTTTACAATATGTTTTAAATGTTCACAAATTAAAAGTGATTCCAGTATAGTGATTGACTTTGATATGTCAATGAAAGTACATCATGTGCATTAGGGTGTCCCCCTCCCCCATTCACCTGTTAAGTCATACTCTTTGCTCACCTACGTTTTCTCCTTCTTCCTCTAGAGTCCCTCTTATGTCCTATTTTCCCTCTTATGTCTTATTTTCTCTCTACCTTCTACATATTAGGGAGATGATTTTATGACATTTAAATCATATAAAAGAGTTAAGTTGCTCTCATTATAAACCCCACTGACATTTTATCTATGTTTAAATGAACTTTTAATCACTTTTCTTTTCTTCTAGTCTCCTCATTCTTAACTTTTCTTTCTTTCTCTCTCTCTTTGTTTCTTTCTTTTCTTTTTTTTTTTTTTTTACTGGGGATTGAACCCAGAAGCTACACTCCCAGCCCTATATTCTTTATTTTGAAAGAGGTTCTCCCTAATTAGTGGAGGGCTTCATAAAGTGGCTGAGGCTGGCTTTGAACCTGTGATCCTCCTGTCTCAGCCTCTCAGGTAGTGGGATTACAAGTCTGCGCCACCACGCCCAGCTTCACTCTTAACTTTCTCACGATCAACTATTAAGATATTATTTGTTTCTAATAAAATGAAAGGTAGTTAGTCACCTTGGTCACTATCATGATAAGTATCAGTCTGACATCATTTGGCTTATATATTATAGTCTGCAAAAGTTATAATTAGAAGATCACTAAATTAAAGAATGAATATTGTTAATATCTGTTAGGCATGTTTTGAATTTCTATTTTAGCTGCTTCACTCAGTAAACATATTTCTGCTCTTAGAATACAATTATCCTATGAACTCAATTTAATCTATCTTATTTATATTTTAGTGAATAAGAGAACATTTGTACTTTCACTCTGTTATTCACATCACACAGAGCTATCCATTAAAATATTTTTCAAGAGCTAATTTAAAAACAACCTCTTTTGAAATTCCCCCTAGTATTCTTCACAAAGTAGAAAAAAAGTGCTGTAATTTAACTAATAAGATTTTAAGAATATCTAACCAATTTTCTTTATCAAGAAATAACTTTAGAGGAGTAAAATTTCTTGTCCAAAAGAAAACATGCATGTGATTTTAAAGCTAAAACCAAAGCTCAAGTACCTCTTGGCCACTATAATCCAGTATAATATTTAGTCATTACTATCGATTGACATTTTTTTACATCTTCTTTTAAAATATAGCCATTTTCTTTCCTTTATTTCCTATCTTTACTTCCATTTTCCTTATTTCCTTTCTTTTCTTATTTTTCTATGGGTTATGTGCCATTATTTAGAATCTAAAATTTAATGTTGTAAATAAGAAAAACTAAATATGGTTACATATATAACACAGCAATTTATTTCACTCTCATTTTACTAATCAGAGATGAGTGATGGAAGGCTTGTTGGCTGATGGTCCTCTCCTTACATGGTTCCCAGTTTTAGTGCAAAATAACTTTTTACACATTGTTGAATTTGAAAGGGTGAAGTGTTGAAATGGAAAAACTTCTTTTAAAAAATTAAATTACACTTACCATCAATATACTGGACATAAAAATTACATTTAATTGATGTTTAGTGAAGTCTAATTTAAATTAATTAACTGAATGAACTCATACAGAAAACACATGTAAAGATTATTATTTTTTCTTTTTTAAATTTGTGCATTGTAATCATACATCTTTGTTAGGTACAAGCTGATAAAGGCATACATGCACATATTTCTCATTTAACCCTTCCCCAATACCCACCCCACTCCCTCCTTCTCAAGTTAAGTTTAGTGATTGACTTTGATATGTTCTTAAAAGTACATCATGTGCATTAGGGTGTCCCCCTCCCCCCATCACCTTCTGTTAAGTCAAATTCTTTGCTCACCTAAGGTTTCTCCTTCTTCACATACAACTTTCTAAAATGGTTCTTGCTTATGAACCTTATTATTATTATTATTACTATTAAGTAACTAAGCCTATCTCTTCACAAGTAAAGATGTTTGCTAGTCATTATATTCATTAAAACATAGATTCAAGTGGACAGCAAGCAATTTTCTTCAGGGTATCCATGTAAAACTTATACACACCACTTTGTCTCATATTCTGTTGGAGGAACTGTCACAAGTAGGCTCATGAGAAGGGATGAATAGAATCTCCAGTATGTGGTTGATCCTTGATAACTTTTTGAGTTATAGCATATCAAGGAAGAAGAAAAAAAAAAAGCAATTTCAAGTGGCAAAAAGCCAGCCTTCCTTCCTTCCTTCTTCCTTCCTTCCTTCCTTCCTTCCTTCCTTCCTTCCTTCCTTCCTTCCTTCTTTATTTCTTTCTTTTCCTGTTCTGGATAACTTTTATAAATTACAGCAATAAACAATTATGATACTAAAAATGTAGCAAAGGATAACCTTTTTCTTTTTTTGAAAAATAGATGAGAGAAATTCTATGAGGGGAGGAAGGAAGGGAAGAAACTGATGTACTCATGAATACTAAGTTTAGGAAGGTACATTTATAGGAACTGATGATCTGATCATTTTTTAAAAAATTATCAATTCCTGGCTGCTAGTTATTTTCTTTTAGAGTCTGGACTATGTTGTTCCAGGCCCTCCTGGCTTTCATGACTTGTTTTAGGAGGTCTGGAGTGATTCTAATTGGTTTGCATCTAAATGTCACTTGGCCTTTTACTTTTGTTGCCTTTAAGATTCTCTCCTTGGCCTTTATATTAATTTCATTACTATGTGGCATGGTGAGCCTTTTATTTGGTCTTGTCTAGCAAGGGGTCTATATGTTTCCTACACCTGTGTGTCAATTTCTCTTTCTAGGTTTGGAAAATTCTCTGATATTACTTCTTTGAAAAGATGGTTTATTCAAGATGGATCAAAGACCAGGAAGTCAGGCCAGAGACCTTGCAGCTACTTGAAGAATGCATAAACACAAGACTTCAACATATAGGCACAGGTAAAAACAAAACAAAACAAACAAAAAAACACACTTTCTCAACAAGACCCAAAAGGCACAAGCAACTCAAATCAAAGGAAGATAAATACATTGGATTGCATTAAACTGAAGAGCTTCTGTGCCGCAAAGGAAACTATCAAGAACCTCAACAGACAGCCCACAGAATGGAAGAACATTTTTGCCAACTACTCCTACGATACAGGACTATTGTCTAGAATATACAGAGAACTCAAGAAATTCATAGCTAAGAAAACAAATAACTCAATCAAAAAATGGACAAATGATCTAAATAGCCACATTACAAAGAAGAAATACAAATGGGCAATAAATGTATGAGGAAATGTTCGACATCATCAGCAATCAGAGAGATGCAAATCAAAACTACCTTGAGATTTCACCTAACCCCAATTAGATGGCAATCATCAAAAACACAAACAACAACAGATGCTGGCAAGGGTGTGGAGAAGTGGGAACCCTAATACATTGTTGGTAAGATTGCAGATTATTGCAACCACTTTGGAAAACAGTATGGAGGATCCTCAGATGAATGGGAATGAACCTACCATGTGATCCAGCAATACCACCTCTGGGTACCTCACCAAAAGAATGGAAACCAAGTTATCAGATCAATGCATGTGTATCTATGTTTATAATCACAGAATTCACAATTGCCAAACTATGGAACCAGCCAAGATATCTATGAATGGATTACAAAACTCTGGGATATTTACACAATGGGATTTTACTCAGCCATAAAGTAGAACAGAATCATGTCATTTTCAGGGAAATGGATGGAATTGGAAAACATGCTAAGTGAGATTAGTCAGTCACAAAAAATAAAAAAATCATATGCTCTCTCTAATATGTGGAATCTAGGGAGAAAGTGGGTCATAAGTGGGACGCTAGATAAAGAAGGAGAACCCTGAGATGAGCAAAGAAGATAACTTAACTGAAGGTGATGGGGGGAGGGAAACACCCTAAAGCATATGGTGTACTTTCACAAACATATCAAAATCAATCACTAAACTGAGCTTGAGAAGGAAGGAGGGGGAGGGAGTGGAGAGGGAATTGAGGAAAGGTTAAATGAGAAATGTGTACATATATGCCTTTATCAGCTTGTACCTAATGAAGATGTATGATTACAATGTACCAATGAAAAAAAATTAAAAAAAATAGAAGTAGAAATCAGGGGAGCTGACATGGAACTCATGCAAAAAGGAAAAGCTCTAAAATTGTCATAGTGTCCTAATAAAATAAAGGTTTCCAATCTCCCCAAAAAATTATCTATACCTGTATTCCCTCAGAACATGCAGAATGTGTAACCTCAAGTTATATGTATCTTAATTTGAAGTTTACTACTCTATATTATTTGTTCATGTATTATTATGAATAGCCTTTTGAAAAGCTTTGCATGTGCATGCACAAACACACATCCACACAACCACATAGTCACAAAGGACTTAGTACTTGCCATCTTATATGCTTGATATAGGATGCCCAAACAGGATTTCCAACTAGCAAGTAAACTTTTGTGTTGAAGAAAATGGCTGTCTATATCAATATTTTTTTTTTGAAAAGATACTTCTGGATAAAAAGTAATGCATGAGAACATGTCTTCAATATTTTCTACTCTTCTTTGTAGGACAAGTTGAATTTCCCAGTATTTCTCTTTCAATCCAAATATTAAAATGGTAGCAACTAGATATAAACTTGAACCATTATCTGTAATTGTGGTGGAAAACAGACTTTGTAGTTTCTGTATATCAGAGTTATTATAGTCTTTGTTTTGACTAATAAAAAGTGAGTAGCATTTATCTTAAGTGTTATATTTCAAACTCCCCAAGGACAACAAAATTTACACAACTCAGAGAACTATTTTTTTCATAGTCAAGATCATAAGTATGTCATCTCACAATCAAATAAGTATGGTGCAAGTTCCCTCTTGGCCATAATTCAAAGCCAGATGCTAAGCCCCTGATAAATGTACAAGGAAGATAAGAGGGGGCTGCTCTGTAGACCCTGGTCATCTATCAAGCCAACTGGTTCCTTATCTTTGGTTTACCTATTGAATATCTTGTAACAAGTGTTCTTTTAATTAAAAGTAATACATCTTCTCTTGTTTAAATGACAAATATGTCTTCCTACAGAGAATAGAGGTAAGAAAACAACTAAAATGATGAGCTTAATCCCTTAGGAGGAAGTCCTCCATAGGCTATAAAATATTTAGAAATATAGTTGCTCCAAAATATTATAGAATACTTGACAAAAGAAATATTTTTATTTTTTGGCTAGTGTTATAGTTAGATATAAAATGACACATAAAGCGCTCATTTATTAGTGTTTGAAACTGCTGTGATTGAGCCATAAGGGTTGTAATTCCAGCAGTGGATAAATCCATCTAGGGGGCGGCATTGACTGGTAGGTTGTGGCCTTTGGAATTATATATGGCTCCTCCTCCCCCTGCTCTCTCCCTCTGGCTCTGGCCTCCATGATGTGAGGAGCACAGCCCATGTCATCTCCCTCTCTCCACCTCCAGCCACCATGCCCTGAAACTTGTGGTCCCCAGCCTCACACAGACTAAACACCAAAATGTAAGAAAATAAATCTTCTTTCCTCTAAATTATGTGGTTAGGTCTTTAGATTATGGCTATGAGAATGTTGACTGGAAGAGTTAATTCATTTATTATTTTATTTTTTACAAATCACTTTTTTCACAAATACTTATTGACCACAGCCTTATTAGCGGTAGGAATCTACCAGTAAACAAAACAGATGAAATCCCTGCCTCATGGACCTTACACTTTAGTGGAAAATTCTAAAAATAATTTTATGAAGACAGTAGAGAATAAAATTAGTAGATCCATGAAGCAAATAATGTATATTTTCTAAAAGCCACATTTCTGAAATACGAATTGCTTTTAATGGTAAGGAGAAAACTTTTATAAGGACAAAAAAAGTAACATAAATTATTATATAAGCCAGGCATAGTGATGCACCCCCTGTAATCCCAGTACTTGGGAGGCTGAGACAGGAGAATCACAGGCTTGAGGACAGCTTCAGCAACTTAGTGTGAATCTGTTTAAAAAGAAAAATAAAAAGGTCAATGGGCGAAGCTAGTGATAGAACACTCCTAGGTTCATGGTACCCAGTACCATACATACACACACACAAAATAATTATCCAGTATTAATTTCAAGTATTTTATATTTCTCTATACACATGTTTAAGGTCAATAATTCATCTGAAAAATAATAAAATTTATATATGTATATATATATATATTGATGCAACTGAAGTATAATTATATATACTTACATGATAATATATAATTTATATATATTAGTTATATAAATATATATATTAGTTATATAAATTATATATTATACTTACAGAATTTATATATAATTATGCTTCAGTTTTGTGTCAAAATATACCTCAGTTGTGTATCAAAATCTTTTAGTTTCTACCTTTGATGATCCTGTGTAATCTTTTCTGATATTCATTTTTCAAACTATGCTTAATTAAAATATTAAGCCAACACTATATGCCATATGTAGGTATTGCATATCAATATCTTTTGAAGGTTTTTGAGAAATGTAGAATACTATATAAGTGTGTCATACTATTATTACTTTTATCACACTTTTTGTACTTAAACATATTCCCTTGCTTAAAATAACACTAAATCAATAAGTGAAAAGGAAATGGAGCCAGGCTTGGGGGCACATGCTTGTAATCCCAATACTTGGGAAGCTGAGACAGGAGGATCGGATCGCATGGCTTGTTTACAGCCAGCCTCAGCTGCTTAGTGAGGCCCTCTGCAATGCAGCGAGACTATGTTTCCAAATAAAGAATTAAAAAATAAGGCTGGGGGTGTAGCTCAGAGGTAGAATGTCCCTGGGTTCCATCCCCACATCCCCAGTACCACACACACACCAAAAAAAAAAAAAAAGGAAATGATGGAGAAACTTAAAAAAATTTAAAGCAAACAGCTTACATGTAAATTATTTCTTGAACATACTTATATTTGGAAACTCACTGTGTTGTGTGTGTGTGTGTGTGTGTGTGTGTGTGTGTGTGTGTGACTGTCAGAAACACTGGGGATTTTAACCCAGGGATGTTCTACCACTGAGCTATATTCCCAGCCTTATTTTATTTTTAATTTTGAAACATCATCTTAGCTGGGTGTGGTGTTACACTTGTAATCCCAGTACTTGGGAGACCAAGACAGGAGGATAGCAGCTTAACAGGCAGCCTCAGCACATTAGCAAGGTCCTCTGTCACTTAATAAGACCCTGTTTTCAAATAAAATAATACAAAAATAAGGCTGGAAGAATAGCTCAGAGGTAGAATGCCCCTGGGTTCCATCACCAGTAACACACACACACACACACACACACACACACACACACACACACACACACACATACAAAAAAAAAAAAGAAGAAGAAAGAAACATGGTCTTGCTAGGTTACCATGTGCTAGCCTTGAACCTGCAATCATCCTGCTTCAACCTCCAAAGAATAGGATTACAGTCATCTGCCACCATGCCTAGCTCAAGGAGATCTTAATATAAAGAATATACTGATTTTTTTTTAATTATTATAGTTGTTTGGAGGAAATTTTTACTATTTGAAATATTTTCAAACTTCTTTCTTACGGATTTTAGTGAATGTACTTTCTAATTAACCCTGAGTGGAGATATCATATGACTAATTATCATTCATTTGTTTTATCATCAGAATAATTAGCTGAAGTATTTATAACATTTTATTAGATTATTAGATTATTTCTGTCCTATACTTTTGTTTTTGTATTCCTTGCCACTTTTATTGTGGGTTCCCAAAAACAGATTTAATGCTATTAAGATTTTACTTTTATTAACACTTCAAAATATTGAATATCTGTATATTTTACCAAAATAATAAAAGTTGATTTTATTTTTATACAGCTGTAGTAAATAAGTCTGGAATAGGATTTTAGTAAACAAATAATTGTATATTATTCTATAAGTAATTAACTTTTTAAAAATTTTTCTTCTTTATTTTGTATTTGTGATATTGGGGATTGAAACCAGTGGCATTCTACCTCTGCTACCCTCAGCTCTTTTTATTTCTGTTTTGAAACAATCTTGCTGGATTGTTGAGATTCTTGCTAAGTTGCAGAGGCTGGTCTTGAACCTGTGATTCTCTTTTCTCAGTTTCCCAAGCACTAAGATTACAGATCAGTGTCACCAGGCTGAGATTGTTTTCATTATTTATAAACATCAAAATATCTCTTTTCATTTTCAGACATTTCCATGGGAAAAGTTATACTTTAGTAAAATTAAATAAAACTAAAGGAAAATATATCTACTTTCATTGACTATGGAAAATGAATCTTCACTCAGTACACCATCTGGGAATGCTGAACTTATTGATCTAATAGTTGGCTTTGCATAAATAGAACAGCTGGATTTAACCTTGCTAGCTACTTTCCAAAGTTTGATCTAATATTTGAAGTTCATTCTCACAGGAAGAAATTCTTATTCATATAAGGTTAAACAGCATCCATCAAACAACTAAGGAAATTTTAGGACTGCTTCAAATGTTTCTTCCCTCTGTGAATTGTACAAAAGATTAGTACATCAATACATTTTTTCTCAGCTTGGAATGTGACATTCTTTATTGCATTAACTTTTGTCATTCTCAGTCAAATAGATCTTATAACTACATTTGAGTTTAAGGTAAGGTCAAAATTTACCTACTTATGATTTATATTATTGTTTTTCTTTGATCAAAATCAATTATCAGTGAATAGCATTATTTTAATCATAATAAAATTCAGTTTTTATTACCTTAATACTCCTTACATAAGTTTATTATAAGCTTGACAGGTATATAGTCCTCATTCACCTAGAGTCATTGTTCTTGCTCATGCAAATTAAGTTATGACCTTAGATAAATAATTATATAGTAGATAGTCTCCAACATAAGACTGAAATCATTTTAAAAGTGTGTCTAAAACTCATTTGTTTGAATTGGATAATATTTTCCAAAAAGAGAAATGTTGACTTTTGTAGTAGGAAATATATTTAGAAATATGATTTAATGTATACTATAGCTGAATGTGCATTTGCTATGAAAACTGCTATGATGAGATACAACTTAAATGTAAACTTTTGATCAGTGAAGTGATGTCTACCCAATTCCTCCCCAATATATAATACTTGGTAAAAGACCTCATATAAACAAAGTCAAGCAAAGTTCAGATTTAAAATGCAGTATGTTTGGCTTACATTACAATCATGTTAACGTGTTTGTTTAATCCAAGATAGAACATACTGAGATAAATAGGGAGGAAAACACCAGGCATGGTGAAACATACCTGTAATCCCAGTACTTGGAAAGCTGAGATAGGAAAATTGCAGGTTCGAGGACAGCTTCAGGAACTTAACAAGACTGTTTCCAAATAAAAAATAAAATAGGGCTAGGGATATATCTTGGAGGTAAAATGCTCGTGGGTTCAATACCTAGCACCACCACCAAAAAAAAAAGCATTTTAATACCTTAACAGAATAGCTGAATGGATTCTCCCTCAACATTGATTGGTGGTGCCAGGCATTCCATAGCCCATAATTTTTAATAAAGAAGGTAGTGGGTTATGTCAAAATGTCAGTAAGTAATTTAAATACCTACCAATATGGAAATACATTTTTAATGCATTTTTCTTGCTACCAGAAGCCACCACATCATTATGTCTAACTTAACTGGACTCAAATTTTATATAGAGAAAATTATGCAGAACCTGTTTTCTTCACTGCTTTTGATCAACAGAATGTTTTTGGGAACTATCCAATACTTCTGTGTGTACACTGCAACACATAGGCACAGGTAAAAACTTTCTCAACAAGACACCAAAAGCGCAAGCAACTCAAAGGAAGATCAATACATGGGATTGCATTAAACTGAAGAGCTTCTATGCAGCAAAGGAAACTATCAAGAACTTCAACAGAGAGCCCACAGAGTGGTAGAAAATTTTTGCCAGCTACTCTTCTGATACAGGACTAATATCTAGGCTATACAGAGAACTCAAGAAACTCACAGCTAAGAAAACAAATAACCCAATCAAAAAAATGGGAAAGAGATCTAAATAGAAACTTCACAAATGGCCAATAAATGTATTAAGAAATGTTCAACATCATTAGCAATCAGAGAGATGTAAATCAAAACTACCTTTAGATTTCACTCACTCCAATCAGAATGGCAATCACAAAAAAAAATGAACAACAATAAATGCTGGTGAGGGTGTGGAGAAGTGGGAACCCTAATACATTTTTGGTGGGTTTGCAAATTAGTGCAACCACTTTGGAAAACAGTATGGAGGATCCTCAGATGAATGGGAATGAACCTACCATATGATCCAGCACTACCATTTCTGGGTATCTACCCAAAAGAATGGAAACCAAACTATCAGACCGATGCATGTGTATCTATGTTTATAGCTGCACAATTCACAATTGCCAAACTATGGAAACTGCCAAGATGTCTATTAACCGATGAATGGATTACAAAACTATGGGATATGTACACAATGGAATTTTACTCAGCCATAAAGAGGAACAAAATCATGTTATTTGCAGGGAAATGGATGCAACTGGAAAACATTATGTTAAGTGAGATTAGTCAGTCAGAAAAAGTAAAAAAGCATATGTTCTCCCTAACATGCAGATGCTAGGGAGAAGATGGGGCATAAAAGGATCTCCAGATGAAAAAGGAGAAACCCTAGATAAGCAAAAAAGTTGACTTAACTGAAGGTTATGGACAGGAGGGGGGAGACGCCCTAATCACATGATGTACTTTCACAAATATATCAAAGTCAATCACTAAACTGAACTTGAGAAGGAGGGAGGGCGAGGGAGTGGGGTGGAAATTGGGGAAGGAGTTAAATGAGAAATGTGTCCATGTATGCATTTATCATTTTGTACCTAACAAAGATGTATGATTACAATGCACCAATTAATAAAAAAAAAGTACATTCCTGTTGATTGTTGGACAAAGTTGTTATTGTTACTTTCATTAAGGGACATTGCATTGTTTTAAATTCACAACTCTTATGAATAAAGTTTATATACATCCTTGTCTAGAAATCATTGTGAAACATATTAGATATTTTCTCTTTGGATGCACAGATAAGTTTTTATTATCTAATCATATGGAATAAGCATTTCTTTGGGTTAGAAAATTTTTGTATATTAACTTTTTTCTCTGAAATTTAAAAAATAGTCACCTATATTTTCATATTTTATATTTATATAAAGTTTTATACTTCTATTTTTAATTTATAAGTGTAATTCATTTCAAAAACATTTTCATGCATTTACTAAAAGAGAACTTGAGTTTATCTTTATTTGGCTCAGATTTTTTTAGTATGATTGTTAAAAAAAAAGGTATTCCTATAGAATTGATTCAGTGCCTCATCATAGAACAATTGAATCTCTGCAGCTAAGTCTATTTCTAAATTTTTTGCTTACTCTAATTATCCATTTTTCTGCTTACTATGACTTCATATGAAGTCTTAAAACTAAGTAGTATAATTCTTCCAATTTTTTTCTTTTCAGTATTATTTATGTATATTTTTTCATTTTCATATGCATTTTAATTTTACCATGTGTTAAATTTTTTATTGAAATTGTACTTAGATTGCTTTGGCTTATAATAAGTTTACAGACTGATTTACGAGAAACTGACATTTTAAAAATATTGAAAAATCTTTAACCATTACTTTAAACAGCTTTGCATAAGAAGCCAAGATGATTGAACAAAAATGGTCACTAACGGTTTAAGGCCTGAAAACTCTAACTCTGACTCCATGCATGTAGTTTTACATTATCAGATAGTATTTAGAATTGCTAGTTAATATCTTGTTTATTTATTTATTGTTTTCCCAGTCATATATCATGTAATAGTAGGAACCACAGTTCACAGATAATAGCATAAGTGGCAATAGTCTGCAGTTTCTTGCTATATTCCTTTTTCATATATTAAGTGTGTTTTCTTAGCAATAAAAAGGACACACAGGAAGTATTGGAGTACTAGAAACTATAAAAGACTTTCGTTATTGGAATTAAGAAAGATCAATACAAATATAAATATTAATTTAAAATAAAAAATTACTGTTGGATATGATAGTAAAAGTAATTATATAAAGGTGGATTCACAGCCAAGTATTCCATAGTCTAGTATTATTCATTCCTTTTATAAACTGTTTTTTATTATAGAAGGCTTTCCTTTCTGTTTGAGATCTGCTTAGGTAAAAAGACTGACTATGTGAATATCAATAATCTCATACGTTATAAAAAGTACTTATTGGCTTTATAGAGAAGTTTGAGTCATTCTTACACAATATTGTGTGGTCTTCGAAATTATCTTTTCTTCAAAAAGAACCCTTTAAGATGTGAGGTTTTCTCTAAAGTAATTCAGTGAAATAACCAAATACCCCTCATTTTAATGGACTGAATCAGCCTCCTAGGAATTTTCATTGGAACATTAACTTGTCCTTTTATAGCTCTATTCTGAAATAACTGTTCTTGTCATCTTTGAAACAGTCAGCACTTGTAAAAACATTTCTTTTCAGGATTTTTTCCCAGTATGGTGTGAGATTTTTTTTTAAAGCCATATCGTTTTGGATTATTTAACTTGTGGAGATAAACCACAAATATTTTTAGAGTAATAGTTGCACATAGGGAACCTATTAGTAGTTATTTAATAATTTCTAAACAATTGTTTTCCTTGAAAATAATAGTTATAAAAATATTGACAATATCTACCTTATTTTGCAGTGTTAGTTGCAGCATACATTAAAATAAATATTCAGAAAATACAAAGATGAAAATAAGGACATACTGACTAGAAATAAAGGAATATAAAGTATTTGCTGTTGAATCACTGTGAAAATTAATTGCCTGAGAATTGGATGAAGTTTCATAAAGTTATAAGAAGAGATATTTGAAATACATCTTGAAAATCCGTGTGAATCCTAAACTGTATAAATAAAAATAGTCAGTGTCGGGGTAAGCTGCAATATATCAGAGAAGATTAAAATAATTCCAGAGTGAAAATATAGGCACAATGAAGAAGCAGTGTTTTGTGGAGAAGGACACACAATGAATCAGATTTAATTTACTAACAGAAAATATTAAAATGCTCTTAGCTCCGAATAACAGAAGACCCCAACTCAATCTTTCCTTAAAAAATGTAAATGTATTACATAAAAGATGCTCAGTTTCTGTAATATAAATTCTATGTGTTTTCACATGTTTTACACCTCATTATCATCCTTGGGCAGTTTTTGGTATCACTTCCTAATACAGAGACAGGAAAATATAAAATATGTGTGCTCTTCTTTTAAGAGAGATGATATGTGGAAAACAAATTAAAGTGGATTTTAGAATATGTATTTAATAATTAAAATATACCTCTAATATATATGAAACTAATATTAAAAGTTAGAATTCTTATCCCACTGTGGAGCATAATTATATATATATATCATTTTGTGTAACATATTAGGCAATTCTTGAACCCAAAACACAATCCTTTCTAGTAATAGGAGAGGTTTTCTCTGCCTCAGTACCTTTCTTAGCAGCAGGCAGTTCATCTCAAGTGTTTCTTAGCAGGTCCTCCTAATTCATTGACTGGAATTTAGTCATAAGCCACAGGTATATTCATTATTGAGGGAAAATGGAACCATACAGACAGATAGAGATTCATTAGAGAAGGTACTTGAATTCTTGGTGGCAGTCATGTTTCCTAGAGTAATGTTTTGTTTTATTTTGTTTTTATAAGAACGGATGATAGGAAGAGAATTAGATAAGTAGCCAAATGATTTCTTTACAGAGAATAAAAAAAAAAAAACACAAATATGTTTACTGAAGGCAATGCAGTTTATTAAATCAGAGAGTCTCTCTCAGCTTTACAGCACTGAGAGTACATAAAGTTTTCCAAAGGTAGATTTGGAGTGATGTCCTGTGTCGAGCTTTTATTATTTACAAAAGACTAGATAAATACCTCTATGCTTTTTTATTGTTTGAAAAACTATAAGTTGAATTTAGCAAGTGTTAAGTCAGCAGAGGTTTCATATAAGAAAGTTTAATTCCTTTTTTAAAGCTAATAATATAAAAGTGGATATTATAAGAAAGCATAGACAAGAGGGAAGAAAACAATGTTTAAAACACTGGACTATGTCAGGAGAAACATTAGGAGAGCTGAGCTATGGGAGGGGTAGTGTACAAGCACTAATGTATTTCCAAAGAGCTGAGGTTGTCTATACCTGTGTCTGGGGTTAATGTTGACAGTGATCATGAACCATGGAATTTTAAGAGACAAAGAGAAAAGCCTCAAGAATGATATCCAGATTATACAAAGAAACCTCAAATAATTCCATCAACAGTGAATTAGGTAAGCCATTCAAGGAGACAATATTTGATTTACTCTTTTGAAGACATTAATGAGATATCCTGGAGGCCAACTTCGATATATAAATAACAATATGAAACTGAAGCACAGAAAATAAGAAACCAAGAGTGGCTACTGAAATTCTTATATCTGAAGATATGGGTGATCATCTGGAGAAAATATAGAGCACAGAGAAAAATGACGTGCCAGTACCTGCTCAAGTCTTTACAAATTTTTTCTTTTTTCATAATCTTCCCTCATGCCAGTAGGCACAGTCAGATGACTTCAGTGAGTTGGATTCCAGAAATCATTTCTTTAACTGGCATTAAGATCTTTGCAGACAAAAAACAATCATCTGATAGCATCAACAATATTAATTCCTACTGTCTCTAAAATGAGAGATAACAGTCTTCAAGGCAAATGAGTGCATTGTTTTTTGTTGAAAAACTCCATGACATGATATTTTATTTGCTTAAATGTTACATATCGTTTGTTCTCCTGTTCAATGAATGTCTTAAAATGATATAATTTTAGGTCCTTCAATAAGGATTATTCCATTGTGTGATAATGTTACTTAGCTATTTGTAAAGATAAACTGATTCAAAAATACTTTTTCAGTAAGCATAAAATGCATATACTATATGGTTAACAAAATAAAAGTGCCAAATGTTAATCACATATAGTCTCTGAGTCATTTGAAAGATATATGTTCTTATGCTACAGAATTTTGTAGTATTCTTTTAAAACAGACATGATGTGAATTTCCACATGTATAAAATGTATTTAAATTATATATAAAGCAGATGGAGTGAAAATGTAATCTAGCCTCATAATTTTCTGTCATTCCCAAATGAAAATGCTTAGATACAGGTTTAATATAATTTAAAAAAAATAAAAAGCACTTACATTATCTAAAATAGGAAAATATATTACTTTGACACATACCATGCCATTAATTGTCATTTGTGGATTGAGTGGAAATTTATGAAATATGGGGATTAACTAGAAGTGGAGGCATTGTTTCTGTTCTCTAGATGATTCGTAAGCCTAAGCATAGGATAGAATGGTGAGTCTGTGAGGCTGAAATAAAGAAGATAGGGTGAAATTAAGAGAAGGAAAGGCACAGAGAGTAAGAAAGGGATATAGAGAAAAGTAGGGCCCAGACCCTGTAGGATCTTATCATATTAATTGATTATTTTTATCTTTATCTGAAGTGTAATAAAACATCAAAATGCTTTAAGTCAAAAGATATTATTGTAGGGCTGTTACTCAAATGCATGACCTATTCCATTCTGTAGAAGTAACCGGAGAGAGCCTTTATAAGAGAACCACACAAAAAGCCTTTGTTGACCTTCTCATGAGTGATTGCAGTAGATATGGGAGGAGGAGACTGGCTTAAGAAATATTCCATGCAATCCCAATGTTAGAAATAAGTCATCTCTGAGAAGAGTTGGATAGAAAGGCAAAGTGATGACACCTAAGTCTCTGGTTTCTGGAAAAGAAGGAATATTGCCATTCTCTATGATAGAGGAATAAAACTTGGAAAGCATTAGGTGCAGAAAGAAACTACAAAATTTGCTCTAGGTCATTTGATTTTGAAATATCTGGGCTCTAAAATTGAGCAAATAGGTTTAGGACAAAAGAAAAAAAGAAAAGAAAATTATAGTTTTATTCCCCTGCACGCACCCACTCAATTTAGGAGCTCTTTGCTTAGGTCCTTAGGATTCCTTCCATGTCACCCTGTAATTTCAGTGCAATCTCACATACACATAGCTGCAATTACTGTAAACATGCAGATGACTCGCGAATTTATAGTTCAAGTTAATAGTCTTTTCATTTCATTCTGCAGTTTTTCCTTAGCCAATCTCACACATCTAGAGCCTCAATTACCACAAATATGCAAATGACTCAGAAAGGTATAGTTAATGTTTGGCCCCATCTCCATAATGAGACCCAGATATGTCCAGTTGTTTCTTGATATTTCCATCACAATGTCATTTAAAAACTTTAAAAAAGAGTGGAAAGGGACCCAGAGGGAGACACACCGAGTGTTGTGTGCCTGCATCCACCTTCTCTCCATACCTCATTATGATGAATAATTATAATATATCAGTAAACATATCTAACAAATTTTTAAATGAAAGGCAAGATGATTTCAGAAAAGAACAAGCAACTATTAATAGGACATTTAGAAAAGTAAAAATTACCCTAGAAACTGATGTGAGCTTTATTAGTGAAATTCAAGAACTGGTGAAGAGCTTGTTGAGGATGGAAGACAGAGTTTATTGGGTGAACAAGCGAGGAGAGAATATAGACAGTAAGAACTAAAGTTTGCTTGTGATGGAATTTATTAAGTTTTTAATAAAAGCAAAGAAAAATGTATGAAAGCCAATAGCAAATATGCCATTGCAAAGGGAAGTTTGATTATATAAGATAAAAAGGATATTCAAAAGTATAATTTTTTAAGATGGCAGAAAGGGATAAAAAAATGAAAGCAAACATGGATAGATTAAAACAAAGTTTGCTGAGCTACAGTCACAGTGAAGCTAATAATTTGCAATTATAACAAGCTCCAAGTTGATATTGCTGCAGGTTCATGGGCCACACTCTGTGAACCAGTGTAGTGGAGAGTGAGGATTAAACTGAGCACAAATGTAGTTATACTTTTGGACACTGTTCAGTGCTAATCTGAAATTGATATCATGAATTCATAGTGTTACCCAGCATTCTAATATTTGAGTATTTTTCTAGCAACGCTTGGCTTCTAGGATGCTTACTTATCTAAAGCATAGACAGACTGGGCATAGTCAGAGTTAGGGTACAATGAAAGGGGGACAGAAAGATAGTCAGAGGTAGGTAAAAATATTATTAAAATGATATAGTTTAAAATATTAAATGAAGTAAAAGAAAATTCAATTGCCTTAGCCACAGGGTCTTCCTTTAATTAAATGCATTTTAAGCTGGTACATAAAATTGTGCATATTAATGTATATTAACAAGGTATTGTGTACTGTTTCAATACATTCAATTGTTTAGTGTACAAGTAAGATTAGCCTATCTTATAAAATATGTGTCACTTCTCTATAGTTAATAAAGCAAAAATCCTTTCTTCTATCTTTTTTTTTTATAGGTGGCATTATTTTTATGCAGCAGTAGTCATCTACTCTGCAAAAGCACATCAAAATTTCTTGCTCCTATCTAACTGTAATTTCATTATCCATTCATTAGCCTCCTCCATTACTCTCTCCTCATTACTCTGCACGGTAACCACTATTTTTCTCTAAACCTCTGTTATACTGCATTTGTAGATTTCACATATAAGTAAGATCATGGGGTACCTTATCTTTCGGTGCCTAGCTTATTTTACTTAAAATGATTTTCATTTTCATCCACAAATGACAGTATATCATTATTTTTATGGTTGAATAATATTCTATTGTACTTATGTACCATATTTTCTTTCTTTCTTGATCTGCTGAAGAACACCTAGGTAATTTCCATTTCTCGGCTAGTGTGAATAGTGCTGCAATAAACACGGGAGTGCGGGTTTCCCTTTGACATACTGGTATTTATTTCACCTTGGTTAAATACCCAATATTACTGCAGAGACTTCTAAACTCATACAAATCATGCTATCTGAATACTGAGTGAATCATTAAAAAAAACTTGTGGTTAATTTGTGTGCAATACTCTTTTAAATTTGTATTAGAATTTTAGAGGTGTTTTCAGCAGAAAGTAAATTTACTTTATTTTTTAAGGGCCAGAATTCACAGGAATCCTTTCTTGGATTTAATTGAATCAGCATAAAATGATCATATACAATACTAAATGGTTACAGATAACTTAAAACCAAAGCTTGAAGAACAGTGCATAAGAGACTAGCTCAATTGCTACTTAAATATGGCTAATTGTAGCATATCAGAGTTGTTTAAGAGAAATTTTCATGCAGTTAGTAAATTACCGTAGACTCATACACTAAAATCCTAATCTCCATTATGATGGTTTAAGGAGGTGAAATCTAGTGAGTGAAAAGGTTATGAGGATGGAACTCTCATGTATGGGATTAGGGTCCTATAAAAGAGGAGGCTCCTCACTACTCCTACCACGTACATACACACACATACGTACATATACACACACATACACACACACACACACACACACACACACACACACACACACACACACACACATACACGTTACATTCAGGAATGGAAGCAAAGCCTAACCAGACCCTATTTATAATGGTGCCTTGATCTTACACTTCCCATCCTCAAGAATTATAAGAAATACAGTGCTGACTTTTATAAGTCACTCAGTTTGTTGTTGCTATAAGACAGAAGTACATATACATTTAGTAAATACATTGCAGTGGGCATATTATTTTGTCTTTTAAGTTTCTTCATCTATAATATAGCAGGGCTAGTATGTAAAACAAGCTGATACTTGTAAAGAGTTCAATATGTATATCCTAAGACATAAGATTACTTAGATTTTCCAATATATGTTTTATTTTAATAGTGCTGAATTATACATTAATAAAGATGATATATCTGGAAAAAGCAGATTATGTGAAAGATCTTCACACTGAATGATACCAAATATTTCTGAGAACCTTGAAGGAAACCAAAATACATTCATGTGTTGGAAGATTCAATATTGTGAAGATGTCAGAAGATGTCAACTCTTTTTTTTTTTTTTTGCGGTACTAGGGATTGAACTCAGAGGCATTCTACCTCCGAGCTACATCCCCAGTCCTATTTTTTATTCTTTTTTTTTGAAACAGTGTCTCACTAAGTTGCAGAGGGACTCACTAGGTAGCTGAGGCTGGCCTCAAACACGGATCCTCCCGTCTCAGCCTCCCAAATGCTAGAATTACAAGCGTGTGCCACCACGCCCGGCTAGATGTCAACTTTTTTAACATACAACTATATATTTAGTATAATTCCAATCATATTTCAGTACTTTTTCATAGAAATTGAGAAGTTTATTTCAAAATTTATATAGATATGCCAAAGTAATCTTATAAAAATGATTAAAGGAGAATACTGACATTGCATAATTTTAAGTCTTACTAAAAAGCTTCAGTAATCAAGTCAATATGAATATGAAATTGGCAGAAGATCTATAATCAGCTGAATAGACTAGGAAAACCAGAAATATACCCTAAATTATATTTTCCTTTGATTTTAGATAAAGGTGCTGAACTGCCTAATAAGGAAAGTAAAGCTCTTTCAACAAATATTATAATTTGTAGAACCCATATGGGATATAAACCAAACTTTACCTTTTATCTCATGTAATACTGTTAAGAGGCATGAAGGTAATTACTGGGTTGATTGTAATATTCTATATTTTAATGCGTTTGTTGTTGACATGGGTTATGCATCTGTCACAACTTAGAATTTAGACATGAGATTTATGTACTTCACTGTAGATACATGTTTCCACAAACAATTCCTACAAGAAATATTGCCTTAATAACATCCATGCTACACTATTTGAGACATAAAAATTAAAGTGTATTATTGGAGGGATATAAGGATTGATCAGTCACAGATGTATAATAATTCAAACAGTGTATATATTTAATAAGATAAACTAGGTTGTGTTTGAATACTCATTGAAAAATCATTTCAGATTTCCACATATTTGTAAATTTTAATAACGATATCTTGAAAAGAAATTAAGACTCATGAAAGAATACCAAGTCCTTCTCCTAAAATCTATGTTTAAAGGTATGAATGAAGAAACAACTAAATTACAAAATCATGCCTAAAAGTGATTGAGCATTGCACCTACTTGTACATCCATATATGATATGCTTTTTATGTTCAAAAGTTATACGTGTATAAAATAGTCTTTAAATTCATCCTCAACAGTTATCACATAAAATAAAATAGTTAGCTTTTAAGTTAGAAAGTAAATATTATAACATTATTATAAAAACTGTGCAACATAATTTCTATTTTTTTTTCCTGGAAGGGCAATAATCTATTAAGTATAAAGATATGCACGTGAGTTGGCGCACACTTGTAATCCCAGTACTTGGGAGGTTGAGACTAGAGAATCGGGGTTCACAGACAGCCTCAGTTACTTAGTAAGGCCCTCTGCAACTTAGTGAGACCCTGTTTCAAATAAAGAGTAAAAAATAAGACTGGGGGTGTAGCTTGGAGGTAGAATGCCCCAGAGTTCAATCTTCAGTACACACACACAAAAGATGTGAATGTGAAAGACTAGTATACAGGTACAGAAACTCTTCTCTTCCTTCCTGCCTGCTTTTTTACCTCTTGCTCTTCTCCCTTCATCCTTTCCTCAACTAGTCCTTCTCCTTTCTCTTTCTTTCTTTCTTTTATTCTTTCTTTTCTTTCTTTCTCATAGAAATGTTCTTATCCAATATTTGAAACATCAAACAAAACAATGTTTGTTTATCCAAAATAAATAAAACTGTAAATATCACAGAATCATTCCTCATATTAAATTTAAAATCTCATTTTCACAAAAAATTACAAAAAGAAAGAAACTATTAAAAAGTTTAGATACTATATTCACTTTGTACACATAATTTATCAATTCTAGATAACATCATATATGATTTTAATCATGATTTTTCTGAACTTCCCTATATACATATAAACTCTACTCTTGAATTCTCTTCAATTTTTTATCCCTGTAACTTTAAACAATTTACTAATTTATTCCTGGCTTCAATTCCTGAATATTCAAGATCCCCTATTCATTTATGTCTTACTCCAATTTATACTTCTATTACAGGAAAGATACTATAACAAAAATACAGCCATATTTCATATTTTAAAATTAGGTATTGTGAATTCATCAGAGTAATTGATACATATGGAGAGCTTAATGGTTTTACTTAGCAGTCAGCTCCTTTTTATTTTATTTTTACTTATACATTTTATCTACTTTTATTGGTGCATCGTGGTCTCACATCATAATGTAGTTCAGAATGATAGTGACATACATGACATAGCACTTGATTAGCACCCCACCACTTGCTCCCCACTCTCTTTCCTTCTCCATACATGGTATTGATATTCTCAAATATATATGTAATAATGTCAGTGGGAGTGCTTCCTTTTTTTATCCTCTTTCCCCCCATCACCACCCTTCTCTAGACCACTTCCACTGGGGTTTCTCTTCCATTACCTAAAAAGACCCTCCTGTATCCCAGTTACCCCCTAGCTTCTGCATATGACAGAAACCCATGACCTTTCATTTTCTGGGACTGGCTAATCTCATATAACATAATGTTTTAGGATCCATCCATTTTCCTGAAAATGACATAATTTTATCCTTTTTTGCTGAGTAGAATTCCATTGTGTGATGGACACGTAGGTTGATTCTATAATTTGGCTATTGTGAATGGTGCTACTATAAACATGGAGATGCATGTATCAATATATTTTAATTTTAGTCCCTTTGGAAGGATACCCAGGAGTGGTAGAGGTGGATCATGTGGAGGATCCATTCCCAGTTTTCTGAGGAATTTCCACACTTATCTGCATAGCAGCTACAATAATGTGCAATCCCACTAACACTGTGGAAATGTTCCAATTTCCCCACATCCTTACCAGCATTTAATGTTATTTGACTACTTGATGATTGCCATTCTAATTGGGGTTAGATGAAATCTCAGTGTAGTTTTGATTTGCATCTCCTGATTTCTAATGATATTAGACATTTTTTTCATATATTTATTTTCCATTTGTATGTCTTCATTTGTAAAGTGTCTACTTAGTACATTTCCCCTTTTTGATTGGATTAATTCCTTTTAAACAAAACAATATCAAAAGAAACTTTGGAATTGAAGGTTGATTCTGAAGACTGTATAAAAACATGCTATATTAAATGTTAAAAAATTATTTGGAATTGGTAAGGATTGGAGTCATTTGTTAAAGTGCCAATGGAAATCTCCAAGAGATTTATTTTAAAAAAAAGAATAATCTTGCAAATTTAATGACATTAATTATTTAGTATGATCAAGCTTTGAAGTTAAAGATAGAAAACAAACACAAATAGGAAGCTAGATATCTAAATCAATTGTATGCGTAATCAAGCACATAAAAATAATACTGTGAGGATACATTGTACTTATCACTTATTTTTAATTTATAATTTTTTGTTTTTAATATGTAAGAATGGTCTAGTTCATTATCTCAAATATTCATACTATTCTTTTTACAGGAGATTATTTTTCATAAAACTATTCCTTTAAAAAGGTTGCCAAGTGCTATGGACTTTGCTTGGTCACTTGAAAGGAGTCAGATGACTAAAATGAGAGATTTACTGGTTAGCTATGTTATGAGGGAAGAAATACTTTATTTTGAGCCAGATGATAATATTGGTCAAGATACATTGGAAGACTACTTGCACAGAAACAAATCAAAGGCAAAGCCATTATGTAAAGGCCCAAAGACACAAAACTAGTTCCGCAAACATGGAGTAACTCAAAGTTGAAGATTGCATAAATTGCAAAAGAATCAAAATGATTTCTGTAAGGCATGTACAAAAAAAAAAAACCTTAAAAAAGTATATGGCTATAGTGTATCAAAAATTTTAAATATTCAGAACTGTGTTGCTATGATAGCTTATGTATTGTGGAAGGAAGGAGTTGGATGAAAAGATCTTTTGTAGGTGTTTTTGTAGATTGTTTATGTAACTCAACCTGAGTACACTGATAAACCACCATCAATTCAGTCTCAATGATCTGTGAAAAGGACAGGCAAAGCAGGAAACCAAAACAAAACAAAACAAAAGCAAAAAAAAAAAAAAAAAAAACACAAAGGGTTGGAACCAGATGGACTTGAAAACAATAGAACATTTTATAAATTGCTGAGAAAATAAAATAAAGGGTAGGAAACCACAATCTTGACATGGAGATGTCACCTGTTCTGATAGAAGAAAAGATTACTGTGATTCTATATTTCTAGAAAACATAATCATTGTGTTCACAGTAAAGAACCAATTGTTCTTAATCATGTGGAACCAAAATTAATTTCTAAATTATGAACCAACAGATTGTGATAACCCTCCCTAACAGTCAGGCATAGAAATAATCAAGTGATTGAGTATGTTGTTATAGAGTGTAGGGGAACATTTAAGGAATATAAATTTTGTCTATTTATAATTTGAGATGGCAAGTCAATGGTAATGATTTTTTATGATTAAAGGAAAAAACTTAGAAGACCTTGAAAAAAAGAGTTTTGATAAATTTAAGAAATATTCTTAGTCTCAAATTTGGCCACTATAAACAGATTATTTTTTCCTGCCTTTATTTTCCTCATGCTCCTAATTGTCATTGAATTCCACTAAGAATTTACAAAGGAGAAGTGATGATATTTTCCTGTCTTTTCAATTCATCATCTTTTCACTATAGTGATTAAACCTTGAAACCAAAATTGTCAGAAGGAAATATTATACATATAAAAATCTTAATATATGTTGACATTATTAACAGAACCTTGCTTATTTTGGCATACTAGAGTCAGAGAACCCTATAAACCTCAAGAAAGATAAGCTTAACAAAAATGAAAGTGAACTATTAAATGAAGGAAATAGTACTTATATGAAGGACATAGTACTTACCTTGGTGAACAATTGGGAATATTTTTCTGCCTGGGTAATAAATGTAAGAAAATCTGCATATTTGAGAAATGCATTTATTTTTTGAATGGGTTATCCAAAAGAAAATATAGTAACTGCAATCTACTAATATACTTCCATAATATCATGGACTAAAACAGATAGGCTAGGGCATTTTTTATACTATAACATTGATTTTGCTAATACTTATGACAGGATCACTACAAATGCATTAACATTGTTATATAACATATATCATCACATAATTCAGAATACATTTATATGAGAGCTCATGTATCTACTTTATAGTGGATTAAAATTCAGCACTAAAATCAAAAGAATTGTATTCAAGGCTAATTACATGTGTCAAGAAATTAGCAGCAATTGCTGAATATCAGCTAAATACCAATGTAGAAACTTACAACTCACTTTGGAATAAGCAAGTCTGTGGTCTGGAGAGGAGATTTTTCAAGAGAGAGAGAGAGAGAGATTAAATATGATGACCACTTCTTAAGTATGTAGGTATTTACAGGGTTTTAACTGATCATAATCCAGAACAGCATGCTAAGTTGAAAATGTCAATCAGGTTGTTTATTTAAGAAAAATAAATAGAAAACACTTCAAGGAAATGAGGAATTTCAAAGATGGTATTAAAAAAAAGAGAGAGAGAGAGAAAGCCAGGCACAGTGGCTCACACCTATAATCCCAGTATTTGGAATGCTGAGATTCAAGGATTTCAAGTTCAAGGCCAGTCTAGACAATTAAGCAAGACCCTGTTTTCACATACAAAATATAAAAATGCTGGGTAGTGCTCAATGATAGAACACTCCTGATTTCAATACCCAATACCACAAAACCAAAATTTTATCAATAGGAAAATTTTTAAAAGTTTGTGTGTTGGGCGTGGTGGCGCATGCTTGTAATCCCAGCATTTGGGAGGCTGAGACAGGAGTATCGGTTCGCAGCCAGCCTCAGCTACCTAGTGAGGCACTCCGCAACTTAGTGAGACCCTGTTTCAAAATAAAGAATAAAAAATAGGGCTGGAGGTGTAGCTCAGAGGTAGAATGCCCCTGAGTTCAATCCCCAGTACGGCAAAAATAAATGAATAAATAAATAAAAATAAAAACATTGATTTCTGACTAACATTTCCTTTAATTGTAGCAGTATTTAGGCAAAGATATTTGCTTTAGAATTATAGATTTGGAGACTTCCACTTATTCTACTGTAAAGTGAATGGCAACACAAGAAGAACTCACACACACACACACACATATATATATATACACACACACATAAATGAAAAATTCTTTATGGAGATAATGACCAGGACAAACAGAACTCAAGTGACCAAGACAGATCTTGGAGATAAAGAAATTACAGGGAGGTGAATTGATATTCATGCCTTTTTTCTGAATCTTTTTGTGAAAAAGATGAGACAATGAGAAAATTCTTAAGAGTCAAAGAATTGATAATCTCAAGGGATGGAAAAAATTGAGATTTGATATGTTTCTAATTCCAAGCTTTTAAGTTGACTTGTATCAGAAAGGAGATTGCTCAGTCCATTAGAGTTGCTTTAAATATCAGAGCAGTTCGCATATAGAACACTAATTCTCACACAAGACTCAATGACTGTTGAGTTCTTGTTTCCAGGTTCTCAGATGGTACCTTCTCAGATGGTCCTCACGTAGTGGAAGGGGACATGGCAGCCACGTTGGGTCTCTTTAATGAGGGCATTCATCCTATTTATGAAGGCCTTTATATCTAATCACTTCCTTATATCATCACATTGGTAATTAGGCTGCAGCATATAAATTCTGAGGTAACACAAACATTCAAATCACAGGAGGAAGTGCAAAGAAGAGAGTGCACAACTCCACTAGTTTCCATTTGAAGTATTTGCTAAATTTATAAAATATTTGCTTATAAAATATGTACTTATGCATACATGCACATATGTGTGCACATGCATACACACACACACACACACACACAGAAAACCAAACAACTAACAACGTATCTTATGAAGCACAGCGCATAATTTCTCATTTCAAAATGTTGAGAAAAAAATAACTGATCCTAAATGGTGGAACTTGGAACAAACTGCAGGTGGATCCAACCTTGTAAAATCTGTCACAATAGATATTCAGGTCCATCAATTCTCCTTTTAGTGGGTTTTTACCTAGTTGTATTCACAAGAAAGATGGAGTGATTGGAGAACTGGTAAATGTTTTCACAACTAACTCTCCCCCACCTCAAAAAAGAAAAAGAAAAAGAAACAAACAAACAAAAAACAAAACAAAACTCTGATTTGTATTGCTTGCAGATATCTATGTTAAAAATACTCCCATAATGACTACTTTTAAGCTACCACATGATGTAATTGAACACAGATCTAAAAAAAAAAAAAAAACTGGAGCTGACTCTCATGAGTCAATATTTGCTGACTCCAGTGCATAAGTAGGTGAATTTTCCATTCTCTATAAGAAAACAACATCACACAGTTTGTAATATGAAAGATATTAATGTTGAAATTGTGTAAGGAATTGTACTAAGCTATAATAAAAGAAAAATTAGGAACAGATATAGAGATGAACTGGCTTCCAGAATAATCAGATAGAAGTTTTAAAAACTGTATTTATGTTGTGCAATAAAATCAATTTTAATTTGGAGATTTTTCATTACAGAAATAATATTTACTTTTTAAAATAAAAATATAATTCATAATTCAAAATGTAATTACTTACCATGAACAAAAATTAACTCAAAACAAATAAAAAAGAAGCAAAGAAACTTGCCTGTATGAAGTTGTATGCGCAAATATTTATAGTAACTTTATTTGGAACAGAAAAAATGATAAACAAATGTGGCCTTACCATGTGATAGAATTTATATATTGTGGCATAAAATGGAATATTAGTCATCAATGAAAATAAACTCTTGATACATTTATTGAATCTCAAAATAATTGTGTTGATTAAGGGAAGTCAGACAAAAAAAGAATATACAACATTTTATTCCATTTGCAAAAAACTCTATAAAATGCAACAAATTAATCTGTGGTGACAGGGAACAATTCAGAGGTTCCCTAGCTAAGAGGATGGCTTATTCATGTGTATAAGGGGTAGAACAGAAAAAGGTAGGGAAGAACTTTGGGTGTGAAAGTTACATCGATAATATAAATATTGTTAAAATCTTAGTGTTTCTAAATGTTACTGAAAAATAGAGTTGAAACTGTTCCCTTTTATTTATGAATAGACAAAGTATAAATCAATAGATTGACTTGAAATGAACAAAGCCAAACTACCTAAAATAAGATTATGTATCTGGTCTTGGTTTTGTTTTGTGACTCAGTCTAAAATTCCATTTGATTAATGATTCAGCATGAGTAAGACTTATACAACACTGTAATAAAAAAACTAGTTGGAGAATTTAGTTTTTCTATATGATTGTTAACAATTCTGTTTTTATTATTGTTCCAGTTTCAATTAGAAAGTCTATTTTGTCATTTAGAGCTGTATCATAAAGGCTCAAAATTATTTAAAGTAATAGAAATTTCATGTCAGATATAGCTTATTTGTCCAAATCCTCTAACTTAAATGCAAAATTTACAATCTTTGTTTTCTATTCTTTTAAATAAATACATGCCAATAAGGCTATTTTCTGACAAAACTTGAATTAAAAAGTATGTGGGTAATTTTAAATCCAAGAAAGCTGTTTTGATATTTACTTTGTGTGTTAAAAATTTATCTAGTCTCTTAGAATACATTGAGTTGAAATGCTATTCTAAATAATAATAATAGCTAAGAAACTGTAGTATTTATTATGGTAACACATTATGTTAAGCACTTTACACATATTACCTCATTTAATGCTTACATTTTTATAAGTGTTTTCTGTGTTTTGTTCTGAAGTAATTACAAGGTTTCTGAATCAGAGACATAGATTTATGATCATATTAATATTGTAGCAATATCTATATCAGTTTCCCACATACCATTCTCCCTACTCTGGGGTGATACAATGACAGCTTATTGCAACTATGTGTATAAAGAGATTAAAACACAGAAGAATCTCAGAACTATAAATCTAGGTATTTACATAGGAAATAACATACACACACACACACACACACACACACACACACACCCACACACACACATACTATCCTCTGAATAGCAGGAGAAACTTTGTAACACTAATATAAATAAATCTATGGAATGTAAATTTTAGATCAGTTTCTTCCTCCTTTTAATTATAGATGCATACCTCTGATGGGTATAGTAACACCTGCATGTAATTCTAGTACCTAAGAGACTGAGAACTGAGGATCATAGGTTCAAGGATAGCCTCAGCAACATAGAGAGACACTCAGTCACTTAGTAAGACTCTGCTTCAAAATTAAAAAAAAAAAAAAAAAAAAAAAAGCCGGGCGTGGTGGTGCACGCTTGTAATCCCAGCATTCGGGAGGCTGAGATCGGAGGATCTGGGTTCGTGACCAGCCTCAGCTATCTAGTGCCTCAGCTATCTAGTGAGGCACTCCGCAACTTAGTGAGACTCGATTTCAAAATAAAGAATACAAAATAGGGCTGGGGGTATAGCTCAAAGGTAGAATGCCCCTGAGTTCAATCCCCAGTACTGCAAAAAAAAAAGAAAAAGAAAAAGGGCTGGGGGGTTAGCTCTGAATAGAATGGCCCTGAGTTCAATCCCCAGTAACTAACACACACATACAGACACACACACACACACACACACACACACACACACACACAAACACACACACAGACTGAACACATCTAAGAGGATATAGATTATCTAACTGAAGATTCTTCAATGTATACGCCATTATCATTTAATTTCTAAGTCCTGTATTTTAATCCAGATAACAACTTCTAGGTTCAAAAAAGTTCTATTGTTTCAGAGACATGAAAATATGCATGTAGCTTCCTCATATTTTATATAAGAATATGTGGAAATAAAAAAAAATGCAAGAATCAAATCTGGATATATCTGGCTTCCAGGACAACGTATTTAACCTCCATACTATACTCTGTGTTCTTAGTACACTTTGGGAATAATATGCCAACAAGAATTAAGAAGTCTAGTAATTTTCATTATAATTTACGTTTTCATTCACATTGTCCTCCAAAACCCCAGTTTTAAAAAAAATAATAATGGAAATGTCTTTTTAGTAAACGATGGCATATTGATTTTGCCAAGAGACTTGAGGAAAACATTCAGAAAAATGAAATAAATTAATATGCCTCATCTCATGCTGTTTGAAACATCTTTGTGACACGCTTTGACCTATGCAAAGATTTTCTAAAAAAAATCTCCAAAAATAAACAACTATTTAATGTTTATATACAGGTTTGAAATATTTATAAATATACACAAAAGATAAAAAAGTAATTACTATTATTTTGCATATTTCACTGGTTGGTATCATTTTATGCATTGTTATTTATCACTTTAACTTTAAAATAAGATCTATTTTAAAATGGTTACTGTTTACCACCTCAGTTTATTTTAATTATTCTACTTATACTCAATTCATTTTCAGTATAAAAGTTTTAATATTTGACTATGCACAATTTACCTCATTGTTGATGCTTTCTGTAAAAACTACTTTTTTGGTGAGACAGTTTTTTGATTTACAGTTTTTACTTTTGAGATAAAAAGTACTTTATGATATATGCATGGTAACAGTATAGCTAAAGAAAAATTATAAAATTCATTTTTATATCATCAAGAAGCTAAAAGTGCCTTCATAGTTCATCATTTGCAGTTTGCCTCATTTAGACCCTGCAGCCTAGGTGTTTATTAATTTAAAACGCTTTATTGTACTCATTACCTGACATATAATTGGTGATCATATCCATGAAGCCTATTACCAGCTCCCTTCATCCTCGGGCATTTTTCATCTCATGTAAATGATCAGAAGGCAAACGCTTTTAATAGAGCATTAGTACTTAGTTCAGATTCATTCTTCTGGTGTGAGGAATGATTTCAAGTCTCTTCTGTCTGTCCTAATGAGAACAAGAACTCCCAAAGAAAATTCAGCCAAGCTTAGGGGAAGAAAACAAGGTCTTTTGAAACCTGCTTCTCTGGAAAGAAGGTGCACCTTAGCAAACAGTTATTTAAGGAAATTTGATCTGTAGTTTTGCATGCTGAAAACCAAACCCACAAAATTAACAAGAATCAGCCTCTGAAGACCTCAATAATATCGTTTTAAATAAAAGCGTCTAAGTTTTACAAATCACCTACTATATATTAACCACTATAATACCCTCATAGACTTGATTTCATTTCACCTTTTACATCACATTGTACTATGAATATTTGGAAATAGGCTAATTAGTAAAAAATATTCATCTAAAGGAATTCACAGAAGTTGAGTTGAAAATGCAGACACTAGCATAGTATATTTTAATTGTCAGCCGGGCGTGGTGGCGCACGCTTGTAATCCCAGCATTCGGGAGGCTGAGACCAGAGGATCCAGGTTCGCGGCCAGCCTCAACTACCTAGTGAGGCACTCCGCAACTTAGTGAGACTCGGTTTCAAAATAAAGAATAAAAAATAGGGCTGGGGGTATAGCTCGGAGGTAGAATGCCCCTGAGTTCAATCCCTAGTACCGCAAAAAAAAAAAAAAAGAAAAAATTGTCAGCATGGTGATTGATTAATCTGTATGTAAAGAACACATCATCAGACAGAAAATCAACAAAGGAATCTGTTAAATTACAACACAGAGGGAAGGCTGGAGGGTGTAGTTCCGTGGTGCTTGCCCACATGGAAGAGGCCCTAAGTTCAATCTGCAGCAAGGAAAGAAAAAAAAAATAATAAAGAAAACAAAATCTGCCAGTTTTTGAAATAAACAAGAAGTGCATTCTTATTTTAAAAAAATCACACCACAGAACAAATGGAACTAATTGAAATCTTCAGAATAGTCTGTCCAACAGTTACAGAATGTACATTTTTCTTAAAATCATATGAAAAATTCCCCAGGATAGAAAAAATGATAGACCATAAAACAAGTCTCAACAAATGAATAAAAAATGAAATTATATCAAGTATCCTTTCTGACCACAATGCAATAAAGTTGGAATTAAATATAAAAATTTGAGGAACTTCTCAAATATATGTACAATAAACAAATTGTTTTTAAACAACCAATTGATCCAGGGAGAAATAAAGAAGAAATTTAAAATAAAAATTGATATCAATGCAAATGGAGACTTAACATACCAAAACCTATGAGATAACAACAAAGGCAAGATAAAGATGGAAGTTTAAAAAAATCAGTACCTATAACAAAAAGGCACAGAGGTCTCGATCAAGCAACCTGTTACTGCATCTCAAGAGGCTAGGAAAGCAAGGACAAATGAAAATTGGGAGAAGGAAAGAAACAGAAACATAAGAAAATATATGAATGAAATAGAAATTAGAAAGACAATATAAAAGAGAAAACAAAGAGCTGGTATCTTTGAGAAGATAAAATAGACTTAGACTATCTTTTAGTTTGGATAACTAAGAATAAGGGGGAAATGACTCAAATAATTAAAATCAAGGAAAAATGGAGACATTACAAAATAACACCATGGAAACACAAAGAAACATTAGAGATTATCGTGAACAGCTATGTGCTAAGAAATTAATTTGGCGAAATAGTATAAATGGAAAGTTATTGGACATATACCCCTTACCAAGATTTAATTATGAAGAAATAGAAAGCTTGATCAGACTAATAACAAGGAAAAAGACTAAATAAGTAACAAAACATTCCCATCAAAGGATAGGTTAGGACCAGATTGCTATACTGCTGAACTCTAAAAAGTATTTAAATAATAACTAAAAAAAAAAAAAAGAATTAGTAACAGCAATTCTTCACACATTAATCAAAAATACTAAAGATGAAGATCTTCCAAAATCATTCTACAAGGCCAGCATTGCCTTTATACCAAAACCAGATACAGACACGATAAAAAGAGAAACGAACAGGCAATGTTCATGAACACAAATGTAAAAATTCCTCAACAAAATTCCAGCAAATTGAATCCAACATCATCAAAATGAACTGGGTTCTTTTTTTTTTTTTTTTTTTTTTTGCAGAGTGCCTCACTAGGTAGCTGAGGCTGGCCGCGAACCGGGATCCTCCAGTCTCAGCCTACCAAATGCTGGGATTACAAGCGTGCGCCACCAGGCCTGGCTCAGTTCCTGCTTCTAAAAATGCCTATAGTGCTTTTTTTTTTTTTTTTTTTTTGAATTTCTATAGAAAATGAACTGGGTTCTAATGATGCAAGAATGCTTCAACACATGCAAAGAAATGAATGGGAAATACCACATGAACACAATAAAGATAAAATAAAAATATGATCATCTCAACAGATGGAGAAAGGCACTTGATGAAATTCAACATCCTCTTATAAATTTTATAGAATCTACAAATGTAACTTAAAATATTCATTGAATTAATTACTTGAGAAGAATTACTACTGAAATATTTTAAGAGAAATTAAAATTTAAAATACATCAATATTATCAAAATTATTTAAAATGTATGAATTTTATAATGACCTCAAACATTTATCAATGGCACGTATGATACAACTTTGATACAGATACAGACACGATAAAAAGAGAAACGAACAGGCAATGTTCATGAACACAAATGTAAAAAATCCTCAACAAAATTCCAGCAAATTGAATCCAACATCATCAAAATGAACTGGGTTCTAATGATGCAAGAATGCTTCAACACATGCAAAGATGGCATGCAAAGATGGCATGTATCAAAGTTGATACTGAGACTAACAAATTTAGCAACCACTTTTTTTTTATTGTAGTACTGGGGATTGAACTCAGGGGCATTCTACCTCCGAGCTACACCCCCAGCCCTATTTTTTTATTCTTTATTTTGAAACCGAGTCTCACTAAGTTGCGGAGTGCCTCACTAGGTAGCTGAGGCTGGCCGCGAACCTGGATCCTCCGGTCTCAGCCTCCCGAATGCTGGGATTACAAGCGTGCGCCACCACACCCGGCTCAGCAACCACTTTTTAATGTATATGTATACATAAATATAAGGAGACTTTAAACTTCACAGCTTCTGAAAAATTAAAAAATAAACTAAAACTCATCACTGCCTATTTCTGTGAGCAAATCTGGCTTCTAGGACATCAACATAAATTTTTTAAAGTCTCTGTTAAATATAGCAGCAGGTAGTGAACACAAATTTAGGTTTAAAATGCATGGAGATCACATTGTAATGTTCTCTTAGGTTTAAAAAAATTACAAAAGGGCACATTAACCTGAAATATTGCTCAATGATTGGAGGGTTGAAAGTCCTCAGAACTCTGTCTCTCCTTACTTTTGATGCATTTTTTAAATTATGCTCATAAATGCATAGATAATGATGCTTCCTTTATTAGCATTGAGTCTGTGCATTTTAACGATTTGTACAAAATGTACACTTTATAATTTCAGTCTTACAGTTACATGCTTAGATTTCTTTTTCATGGCTTCTTTTTGTTCCCTCCAGTTTGTTTCTCTCCTTTTCTATCTTTTATGTGATGTTATAAATAAATACATGCCCCAAGAGAACAATCTATTTCCCTTAATTATTACTACTTCTTTTTAAAATTTTTATAAAGCTTATGTGGAACCATAATAATACTACTAATAAAGTAGTCTTAATTATTCACCTAGCAACAGCCTGTTAAGAAAAGCTACAAAGGGGAGGAGAGAGTCTGAAAGGTAAGCTAATGAGATCATTATCAGTATGTTTCTCTGCATTTTTGCATACTTCCCACCTCCAAGCTTTATAATTTCATTATACTCCATCATGAGTATGAGTTTCTATATTCTCCAGACACAAAGTTGTTTCTCTTAGCAATTATAATAAAAGAAGAAAAAAGAAGCATTTAAATTGAATTGCCTTAACATTCCTAAGGCTCCCTGGACTCCTGTTAGCATATCTTATTCTTTGTATCTGTAGTAAAAGTACAATTGTCTCTTTTTTATACGTTTCTGAATTTTCATTACTTCCTTATAAACAATTAAATCACAAAGTAAGCAAAACCACTTGAACGGTAGCTGAACAGCCATCACTATTCCACGGAATTAAAAATTGAAAATGAACACAGTTTAGCTTTACCAGCTAATTTACTTAGGTATCACCCTAAGGCATCAAGATCATTTATCACTAGCATTACAGCCAGGCAAGTAGGACTATCACCAGTAGCTTGTATAAAGCAAATTAAGAACTTTTTAAGTTTTCTTTGCTCTGGAAAAGAAAAAAGCATTTAACATTTTTATGTATAAGTCCTTTGTGGTCAACTCTAAGGTGATATTGACCTTAACATTTTGGAATTCAGAAGTTATAATACGAAGATATGATATAGAGTATTCTTAATTATAGTTTTCAGAATCTTAGAGTCATAAAATTAATAGGCTACAAAATCCTTTTTTATGTTGAAAAATATAATTGAATTTTATTTTTAATTTTAATCCTTTGTTTCCTTCTCTCTCTCTCTTTATTATTTTTATTTTATTTTATTTTTTTGTACTGGGGATTGAACCCATGGGAATTCTATGTCTGATCTAAATTCCCAGCCATTTTTTTTTTTGAAATAGAGTTTCAGTAAATTTCTGAGGCTGATCTTGAACTTGCAGTCCTCCTGTCTCAGCTTCCCAAATACTGGGATTACATGTGTGTGTCACTATGACAGGTTTAAATTTTATTTTGAAACAGGCCCTACTAAATTGCTGGGGCTGGCTGTCAACCTGGATCCTCTTTTCTCAGTCTCCCAAGTATTGGTATTATAGGCTTCTGCCACCACATCCATGAAAAAATAATTGATGTTTAATATTGGAATACTCCCCTAAGTTTCCAAAATTGGTTTATTCTCGCCATAAGCAATATCATAGCACACTATATGTTTGTTATCACCACCCTTCCCATACTCTATGGAATTTGCATTCTTACTTGTCTCTGGCCTCCTCTAAAATGTGTATTCCTTAAAAAGAAGAAATATATCACAGATGTTGTTTTATTACTACTACACAGGACATAATGGTATTGCCTTTACATAGTCTGACATATAACAATTTCTCAATAAACATTTTAATAGTGTAACATTGTTGGACCTCAGCTGGGAAAGTATGCATCAAGAGACTTGTAGGGAGTACATACTTAAAGGGGGGGAGCAGTAGCTCCATTGAAGCCAATGAGGGGCTTACCTCCCAAAGCACCCCTGGATGTGGCTCACACGTGATGTACAGTGAATAAGCAGAACTCTCACAGCACACACATGTGTGGCACATCACACCTAGGGCATCAGGGACAACACAAAGACACCAGGCACAAGATGCACAGCCTGGACCTGATAGGCAACACTCAGGTGTAATGCCTGCCACCTCACTATAATGCCTTGACAACTAACTGGAGTCCCTAGCAACCTGAGGACTATAGTTGTCAGCAACTGAGACAGCATTCACAGCTTCCTATACCAAGCAGCCTTTCCACCTGGCCCTTCTGACCACTGACAAAGAGGCTGAATGCTGACCTGCACCTGTGCTGGTAGCCATTGGGCAAGTCCTCATGGCTCTGGTTGAACACTGGGTAAGGTCAGGCCTGAAGACTCGTACCATACTTACAAATGACCCAGACCTGAGACCCCAACACAGTCGGCTGAGCTCTGTGTTAAATGGACTGCCCAACCTCATCTCTCTCTCTCTCTCTCTCTCTCTCTCTCTCTCTCTCTCTCTCTCTCTCTCTCTCTCTCTCTCTTTCTCCTCTCTCTCTCTCTCTCTCTCTCACTCTCTCGAGGTGTTAATGTATAAATAACCTATCTGGGTTAGGACTGCAATAAACATTCTTGAAATGAATGAGACTGTTGTGGTTGTATTCCAAAAACACGACTCCATTTTTTTTTTTTTTACTACTTTTAAAGTACCTATGTATTACTATGAATGCACAATGAATATTGACTTGGAGTTATAAATATATACAAATGAGTAAAGAAAATTACAGCTAGGTACCTGTAGTCCCAACAGCTGGGAGGCTGAGACAAGATCACAGGTTAGAGGCCAGCCTCAGCAATTTAGCAAGACCCTCAGAAACTTAACCCTATTTCAAAATGAAAAATGAAAAGGGTTGAAGGTGTAGCTTGGATGTAAAATGTCCCTAGGCTTAACCTCTCGTGTCAAAACATTAAAAAAGAAAATGACAAATACTGAATCCATGAATAAAGGATGATCACTTGAATAATTCTACTATAAAGAATTTTAATTGTTTTTATCCTTAATATCTATATTTTAATTTCAGTTTATCCTAGTGAACTCTTAATAGGAACATCAAGAAAAAGCTAACCACTACTTAACTTATACTTCTCCTCTTTAATTGTCACCTGTTTTTTTCCACAATGAAGACATTGCTTTTGACTTTTATCATTCAGAGTTCAATCATACAAATAAAACCACTTTTTTCCCCTGTCAGACTTTGGTTTTCACATTGATGTTAGAATTTGAAGGCTGCAAGGGAGGTAGTGGGGAAGAATGAAATGAATATACTAGAGAACAAAAGTAAACAAATGTTTCTATATACTGCAACCCATGAGGATGAACTGGAAGGAATTTCAGTTCTCATTGGCTGCTGCACTTTGTTATAGAACTAAATCCACACCTTGCCCAAGAACTATAGAAGCTGCCCCAGGAACTAACTAGAGGAGGGGAGGTCAGTTGTAGACCCATCTGAGGCCCCAGCTGTAGGAGTTCAAAAAGCAAAATGCAATGTATGTGAGGTAGGAAACTGCCCAATGGCCTTGCTGACTGCAGCATTCTACACATAAATATCAATAAATATCTTTGCAAAAAATGTCTCTCGTGGCCTACTCTAACCACAAGCATATAAGACAGAGAATTTCAGTAAAAGGAGTTCAGCTTAGCTAAAATGACACATTACACAACCAACACTGCTCTCTTTTGTCACTTAGTACTCATATGCATCTCTTTAAACACACCAGTCTCCAAGGAAAATAATGAAGTATCTTCCTCCAAATATGGCACAACTTTTCCAGTGATTTTAATCACAGAATTTGGAATAATAATTAGAGAAACCTCCAGGATCACCTATGTTTCAGGCACATTATTTATTAACCCCATCATGTAGTATTAACCCAGTATTACTGTAATTATCAGGATCAGTTACCCAACCAGCGGTGTAACCCCCTTCTTTTTTCATTGATTCATTAACATGCAGACTTGAAAGCAGTCAGACAGCTATCTTAATTTCTAGTTAATACAACCCTTAATTTGTCTCTTATATAAGTATTTTTTTCTTTTTGATTTATAGACCTCCAAAGTCATTAGAACCTAAGTCATGGAGAAAGAAAACCATTTTTCCCTAGTAAATCATATGTGGAAATAGTGAAAAGAATATACTAGTATCTGTGGTTTCACTTTTCACTGTCTCACTTATCCATGGTCAACCATGATGTAAAAATACAAAATGTAAATTTTCAGAAAAAAATAATCCACAAGTATTTAGTTGCAGGCAATTTCAAGTAACATGTTGAAATCTTACACTCTCCCCCATGCCACCTGGATGTGACAAATCCCATTTTCCAGCCTATACAGCTAACTATACATGGTACCCACATTTCAGTCACTTAGTAGCCACTATAGTCATCAGGTCAACAGTTGACTGTGAAGGTGCTGCAGTCCTTGTGTTCAAGTAATTTTGTAGTAGTAGCTGAAAGCTATGTCAGAATGCCTACATCATTCACCTCACTTCATCTCATCATGTAAGTAAGCTTTATATAATCTAACATCTTCACAAGGAGAAAGGTGAATATAACTAAGATGTTTCAAAGATCCTGGTGTTGTGGAGCATGACTGTAATCCCAATATTTAGGAGGCTGGAACAGTAGGATTGCAAGTTGGAGTCCAGTCTCATCAACATAGCAAAGCTCTTAGCAACTCAGTAAGATCCTGATTAAAAAAAAAAAAGTAAAGTGGAGCTGGGGTGTAGTTCTTGGGTAGAACACTCTTAGATTCAATCCCCAGTATCATAAAAAAGAGATATTTTGAAGAAGAAAGAACTAAACACATTCATATATTTATATTACATTATACTGTTGTAATTATTCTGTTTTATAATTATTGTTGATCTATTACTCTGCCTAACTCATAAATTAAACTTCATCTTAGGAATTTATGTGTAAGACTAGCATAAGGAGAATTCAGTACTATTCATGGTTTGAGGCAGTCGTGGAGGTCTTGGAATGTATTCACCTAGGATAAAATTAAATAGAACAAGTGTGATTCTTATATGCCCCCCCTGATTCATAGATATATGAAACTTGGCTATAGGAGAAATGTAGCCTAATATAGATTGCTGATTTAGGGCTTATATCACAGGCTAGAGAACAGTGTCCCAGTTCTGAAAGTGTTTGCAACCTAAATATAACCATCAGTAAGAATTCAAAAAGCTATAGCATTGCTTTGTCAAGTGAGCTGTTTCAGAATCATGATAAAGATGAATGTAAAAAAAAAAAAAAAAATCCTGTGTTCATTGCCAAAACTTATTTACTAGGAAATTATTTGCTTATTCAGAAATAATGCTCTAAGCAATACCAAGATGGTGAATACAGAAGTGTGTAAGTCCATGATTATTTTGGAAGAAGCATGGTAAACAGGAACAATCCAGAATTATGTCTATATCCCAAATATGTTTACTCTAGTGAGAACAAAACATTGCCTTTCACACATTTGCGGTACCTTCTAATCCTGGGGAACTGGGCCATATGAGGGGCTAAGTATTGGTTTCTGCTGTGGGCCTATTGGCCTTCAGCAGTGGCTATAACCAGTTCATCCCTGATGATTGAAAATTCTACATATTGATCACATGCATAATATTTGTCATCGTCACTTTGTTCATGAACCAATAAAGACAGGAAATGACTGGCCAAGAGCAGGGTGACTAGTATTCACCTTACTTATTCCCATACCACCTTCAACTATCTGGCATGCAATATTTAATTATCTCTTCCTATTTATTGTCTGTCTACTCACATTAGAACACAAATTCCCTTGAGGATGGGATTTATTGAATATATCATTCACTTCTAAAGTACTTCCAATACATAAAACAGAAACTAAAACACATATTATATAGTACAAATGAAAAATAATTAAATTGCATTAAAACTTACATATGGTTATTGTTTTTATTCAAAATTAAAGAAGAGAAACCTAAGTGCCACAGAAATGGTATTTGTCAACTGCCATTCATCTATTAAGTGGTAGGACTGGCAGTCACACCCTGTTTATAAACTATAACTGGCTAACTCTGACTTATAAACTACATTTTTAACTAG
>PVLC010011349.1:0-47439 GCA_004027655.1 Graphiurus murinus
TACATCCACACAAAAAATTGTCTTATGCATACACAAATAAATTTCAAATGCACTATACTAAGTGAAAATATTGACTTAAGAGGCAATATACTACATGGTTCTACTTATATCACATCCTAGTGACAAAAATCAAATCACTGGTTGCCATGGGCAATGTGCGGGGAAGGAGATTGATCACACAAGGATATGAGGGAATGTCTTGAGGTAATAGAAGCATTCTAGATGTTGGAGATGTAGGTCAGTGGTCAGTGGTCGGGTACCTGCTTAGCATAGGGTAAAGTGCTGAGTTCAATCCCCAGCACAAAGAAGGAGAAGAATAGTTAGTTGTTCTATTCCTCAATGTGCATAGGAGCTCTGCAGTTTTCAATGTCACCTTCCAGGGGTGCTTTAGTTATCCCTATTTCTAGTTAATTAGAAAAAAAGTGCATTTCCAAGGAAAGAATTTTGGAGGTTAGTTTCGTATTGTTTCCAGTGACATCCATTCATTCCCTTTCCATTGAGAAAGACTTAGTTTTGACCACATATTGGTTCTGGAGTTTGAGGAATATAGCAAAAGATGCATAGAAAGAATGAGACAGGTACCTGCTTTTGTTAGTAAGACCTACCAAACAATATTCCAAATTAATATTTTGGTTCTTGTAGTTCATTGAGTCATTTGAATCCGTAGATGATAAATATTTTTTCTTGTTTAGTAGTATCTTTTTGTATGTTCCATGATGAATTTTTAAAAGTTTATATTATGATAAAGAAATGTCTATCAAGGTTAACCCATTACATAATCTCCTGGCTTCTGGCCTATTTCTCCCACCAGAGAGCTTCTGCTCAACTCCTAATTCTCAGGGTTTAACAGGTTTTGTCTGCTGCAATCCTACTGCCTGAGGTGAATCTGTGCTTGGTCCTGACCCTGCAATCATGCTTTAATTGCTGAATGTGTAACACCAGCTCCCAAAGCAACTGGATTTCTGTGGGTTTTAGTAGATTATTTCTTTCTGTACACAGTCAGAAGTCAACTATGGCATGAAAGGAAGGAGACAGTTCTGTGCTGCTATGGAAAGGAGCACTGTCAGCTTGAGTCCAGATGCTTATGTCTAGTATAGAAATGTTCTGAGCCAGGTGTGAAGCAGGGGGAAGGGATGAGGAGCTTTGAACTACTGTCAGGTGGACTGCTTTCCACTGTTTCTGATTACATGACACCTAGAAGAGATGGTTGTTATTTAATTCTTATAAGCAAAAACTTACAGATACTAGTATTAGAATAATCTGGTATTAGAATATTCTTGTTACCTTCAAGACCAGATTTAATAACAGGATGAGAATTCATTTTTGTTTTGGAGGTATGTGTTTGTTGTGTGTGTGTTTGTGTGAAAACTGGGATAGGCTGGATCAATAACTGCTTTTGAGAGCCCATTTTGAACTACAATATTGTTGTGTTTGGCTATATTTTACATGTTCTCTTTTCATCATTTAATCTTGAATTATTTTTAGATATTTTCCCAAACTCTCAGGCCTCTGGCCTCCTTCATTAGTTCTAAAATCACTCAACGTAAGCTTCTCTGATGTCCATAGTACTTGAACAAATAAGATAAATGAAATCAAGTGCATAGCATTGGAAATGTGAATTGCATTATGCATTGAGCTTGATTCAGTATCTGACAAGTTACATGAATAATAGAGAAGCATTAGAAATACTTTGCACTGGTAACCTCACAAACTCAGAGGACACATCACATGCACCAGAGGCCACATTTATGTCAGTCTGTTAAACTCTAGATGCAAGTTTTTAAGCATAAAAATGGAATAGAGATAGAGTTATATAACTGTGTAACCATATCATTCTTTTTTGAATGGGTGCTTTGTTGCAATTTGCTTTTAAATTCAGCAAATTAGGTTAATATATTTTATTTGTGATAAAAGGAAAAAAATCCAGAAGGAAAGGTCAGCCATTTAACACATTCCAACGTGAGAATTAAAAGGCAGCAAATTTTTTATTTCATGTTATTATTTGTGAGGCTCTAATTGTATCCTCCAGAATAATTATTATAACTCATATATTTCCTATAGTTACTCTCGCCTTTTTGCAGCATAAAACATAATGATTCTTTCTACATCAACATAAATAAACCTCCCCACTCTGTATCTTCAGGAATCACTGTGACATTGTTCCAAAACTAGACACTCTATTGAATTAATAAGTAAATAAATTAAAAAGACCAGCAATCCTTCTTAATTTATATGCAGCTTAAAGGTGTTATAAAGCAAAATTTGCTTATAACATTTCCAGGCACTCCACTCACCTAAATTAAATAAAATTCACATATTTGATAGGTAGAAAATGTTATTTACATTTATATTAAAGACTGCTTCCTTTATAAATGTCTAAAGTACCCTCAAGTAAAGCAAACACAGAAAATGCATGATTATCCACATTTTTTCCAGACCTGTGGATTCATTTTGTTCAACCCACATTGGCAGAATGCACCCCTTATGTCTTGGAAAAGGAAGTTCATAACTGCCTTAGAGGAAGAGATAGTTCTCACTCAGGTCTTTAAATGTAGTTTGTGGGGGTATGGTGGTACACGCCTGCAATCCCAGGGCTTGAGAGACTGAGACAGGAGGATTGCAGGTTTGAGGTTAGTCTCAGAAATTTAGTGAGACCATTTTAAAATAAAATAGGACTGGGGGTGTAGCTCAGAGATAGAACACCCTTGGGTTCAATTCCCAGTACCAAAAATAAATGAATAAAGGTAATTTGTGTTGGAGGTGATTTATCCAAGTTTTTGTTTCTTATTTGGATTTTGTTTTTTCCTCCATGAGGTGGAGGTTTGCTACTGTTTTTAGTACTAATGGGATGTCCTTAAAAGACTTCTTTGCCAATGAAAATACTTAGGTTCTTGCTTTTCCCTTTCAGAGAACAACATACCATTTCATTTTCCCAAAGTCACTCAATTTTTGTGGTTTTTCGCACATGTTCTTTGAGAGCTAAAGTTTTCTGAGAACTGCAGCGTAGGTTTGTTTTTCTCCAACTCTTCCTCGCAGAAAAGTATCTTTCCACATCTCTCCGGGCTCAGGTCACAAGCTCTCTTTGCAGCACGACAGGAGCCAATTAGAGCATTTGTTCAGGCCGGAATGCCCTATCCTCTCAGAGGCTGTGCTTTCTGAATGCGCCGGGCTTTTAATGCGATGTTGAAATCTGTTCCTGCTTGACTCCTACAGCTGGTTTTGATCAGGCCCCTCTAAAGAGGAAGTTTCAATTAGCACAGTTCCAAATGTGCTCTGGAGGTATATTTTTATGACTATGCAACTAATAGCACTCTTTGTTCCTAGTGGTGTGTGACTCCCTAACAAACACAGCCATTCGTGTGAGTCACGGAGTGACTTTATAGCAAGGCTTGGCTTTGCCAAAACCAGAAGAATGAGACGGCCAAATTGAATTAGTGGTTGAAACACATTAATTTATGCTAGATAAATGTTATTGTGGTCCCGTGGGCAAGTACTCAGGTCATAGGCTTTATGAACTATTTGCAGCAAGAGGGCTTCCTGGCAGTAAATCAGCCCCAGAGCAGGCCTAGCAAAGGACTCACACTCAGTCTTTCCTGCTGCCTTAAAATGCCTCTGCCTTCCTCCCCTCCCCCAACTCTTTCCAGTGAGACAGCTCACCATTTTGCACACATTTTGAGATATTTAACATATAAGCAGTTGGATTAATGACTTGTGTAGGCTTTGCCTGACTCTGGTTGAGACGTGGCCATCTATTATGACTGTGGCCCTCGCCACAGGCAGCTGTGTGTTTATCATTCCAGACGACAGATCTCAGTGGGTACAGAGCCCTGGCGGAGCACCAGCTTTCGGAGTCTGTGCAGCTGTGCCCTAAATGGAATCCTTGATGTCTGAGACACAGCACACACAACCAAGTCCTGACAAGGCTGTTTCTCTTCTGGGAAGGAATTAGACCCACTTATAGCTGGATTATTTCTAGAGTAAGAAAAGTAGAAATAAGTGTTTTCTGGCTTCAAATTGTGGCAAGTGAAAGATGATGCCAAGAAAGAATTATGCATAAATGATAGTGTTTAAACTTGTTTTTATGTGTTTAGATGTGTCTCTGCCAAAAATCTGACAAGGCCTCTCTGTTGGCGTTTTTTCAGAGGGAGACCACTCACATACTGAGTATTTTCTTAATAAAGAAATAATTGTAAATCACTGGTGTCTAGGCAGGTGATAACCAGTTTACCTTAAACATGATCTCTTCAAAAATCCAAAGAAAACAACTAGTTGGGCAAAGAGTGATGAATTGCTGCCTCCCCCACTCTACTGCCGCCCAAAATACCTCTCATCAATCAAGGCTCTGGCAAATTTAGTGCAGTGGATACGGGCATGGGTTTCAGAGCTGGTTCTTGGTTTAAATTATAATTCTGCTCCTGGTAGGCTTAGAAATCTCCAGCAAATTTCTACTATCTGTGTTCTCACATACTTATAAAATAGAAAGAATGGCAACACCTATTTTCACAAGGTTGTTGTTAAGATGAAAGGAGTTTGGGAATGGAATCCATTAGTACAGGGAATGGGGAACAAGGTAATCTCTCAACAATGGCCTATATTATTTATTGGCACAGCTATTATTACTGCTGTTGATCCAAAAGAAGATAATCTCTACTTTTTATTTCAATTCCCTGTTGACTCGTGGAAAGAGTTGCTGGTACAGGGAGCAGAAGTTGCCTTTCCCTGGTTTACTCTATCCTTGGCCCCTAAAGAACACCTAAGGGCTGCTTACCATATTCTACTCAGCACACTGACCTTCATCTATCTGATCTTTTGGTCCAACTCTGATGTGTGTTTTCTGTATTTGAAAACACCTCCGTGAAGTAAAGCAAGGGAGATGACATGTGACCTGTGCTTATCATAGCGCTTGTGACTTCAATTTCATTTTGATTAATACCCATGTATGTACATGTAGCTATAGGTGTAGGCTCCTCCAGGGTGCAAGTTTCCCTCAAATTCAACACAAATTCCCAAGGGTAGACAAAAGATGACTTTCTGATATTTGAAGCAAACAAACAAACAAATGCTATTTTTTTTCATGTTGAAAAGAAAAAAAAAGAACAAAACACAATCTATCCCCAGGAGGGCCTTTAAGTTTTCTGAATTAGTTCAATCTATGTATGTTGCTTTAGCTAAATTCCCAAATAACATCCATGTCCAAATTTAATCTTTCAGTGACTATGCAGTAATTCTCTAGTTACTAAACTGATATATATATATATATATGTGTGTGTGTGTGTGTGTGTGTGTGTGTGTGTGTGTGTGTGTGTATACATATATATATAGTTTGTTTGTTTCTGTTCTGGGAATTGAATCCAGAAGTATTCTACCTCTGAGCTATATCACCAGCCCTTCAGACATTTTTATTTTTTTTAATTTTGAAATAGGGTCTCACTAAGTTGTTGAGGCTGGCCTCAAACCTGTGATTCTCCTATCTCAAGCCTCTCAAGTACTGGGATTACTGGCCTATGCCACTAAACCCAATTTAGGCTGATTTAAAAAAAAAAAACCAACAAGCTGGGCGTGGTGGCACACACTTGTAATCCCAGCATTTTGGAGGCTAAGACCGGAGGATCTGGGTTCGAGGTCAGCCTCAGCTACCTAGTGAGGCACTCCACAACTTAGGGAGACTTGGTTTCAAAATAAAGAATAAAAAATAGGGCTGGGGGTATAGCTTGGAGGTAGAATGCTCTTGAGTTCAATCCCCAGTACCAGGGGAAAAAAAAAAAAAAGAATTAAAAAAAACAACACAAAACCGTTCAGAGGAAGAATGACCCCGGGTTCAGCCCCCAGTAATTCCCCTCCCCCTCAACATACACACATACACACATTTCTAATCTTTGTTCATCCTTGTAATTTTAAATGAGAGCTTAACACCAGGTTCTGTGTCTTCTCAAACTCCCAAAAATATCTTTAGCATGTTTTTTTAAAATGTGCCTACTGAATGTAACATACAAGTGATGTACATGGCCTAATTTAACCTTCTGAATCATAAAAAATATTTTAAAAAATCATTAAAAAATGAATTATAATCCAGAGTGGAAATAGTTGCAGGTCCTCAATACCTGGGTTAAAAATGTAAAACTGTGTCACCTTTGAAATTAAATCTCCATGGAGCAGATACTATTACCCTCAATCTCACTCCTAAGTTTATTCTAGCACCTGAAATAGTCCTCTGGCACACACTCTGAACTTTTTGTTGAAATAATTGTTTAATTAATGAAAACGAGCAATAAACAGCTTATTTCTTCCTCATGTTTATAACTTCCTTCAAGTTGGTTTATTCTCATTTTTCCACATTCAGATAAAATTTATTTACCTTTGCTTCTTATCCACTATTTTTTATTATTGAAATCACTTCTTCAAGGATCCAGTTCCATGGGGGAAAAATGAAACCAATAGTATTAAAGCAGTTTTATGGTAAACAAATGATGAAATATGCACGAGAAGTTGTATAATGCCAAGATTATTTTTGTTATGATTTTTTTTTATTGTACTGAGGACCAATCAATGATCAAGGTGTGTGTGTGTGTGTGTGTGTGTGTGTGTGTGTGTGTGTGTGTGTGTGTTTCTGGCACTTTGAACAGCTGAAAGTGCTAAGATGGATTCTTGGTATAGTCACAGACTGAAGTCCTGTGAGTGACACCAGGCAGGCAGAGCATCTGTCCAGGACAGGGTCATGGGGGTTTGTAAGCTTCCCATGGAAAAGGCTAATCAATAAAAGTTCTATGCTCAGGATTTTGTACATTTTGCTAATTAGGGCAAAGCAATAGGCCTTTGTGGCAATTATTCAGACAGTGATGTAAAAAGATAGCCTGACAAACAAACCTCCATAATCCACTTACGTCTCACAGAAGCCAAAGGGTTGGAAAAGCCTATTAACAAGCTCTCTGCTGTCTGCTTGGAGATGTTGTTAAATCGAGAGTCTGCTGGGCACCTGAGGCAGTCTGTTAATAAAGATCGTTTGTAGCAGATTTCTGTTCTATTAAGAATGAACATAAAACAGCATAATTTAAAACATGTCAATAACTCAAGGCAAAAATGCCAAACATAGTGTGTTCTGTCTTTATAAAATGGAGCCAAGTATATGCAAGGAAATTTCCAGGAAGGTTACTTCTGACTGAGTTGAGAGATTCTTCGTGATTGAATAATAAAATCCTTTAAGTTAAAACAACCTCATGGGTGGACACCTCCGTGTCTTTTCTATAGTAAAATAAAGGGATCTTTTCTGTTTACGGGCCAATGAGATGTCTAACCTCCAGTCCTAAATGATGCCTTCAAACCTGTGCCCTTTGTCAGCCTCATGAATTCATAATAACTTGTGAGTCTTTAATTTACCCCTCCCCCATTCTTCTTATCTTTCTTTTGAGTGGCATTTATGAACTTTTTGGGAATAGATCTGAACTAGGATTAGGATGTCTTAGGAAGATTTGCTAGAGAATTTAAACCATGAAGCTTAGAGCTGCCTTTTGTTTTATACATTTGATTCAATGTACTAATCTGCTTTCAATGGCTGTGCTATATTTTTACCCCCAAAACAAGCACAAGATAGCCAATATCACTACAGCAATGATCTGGCACCTGCTACATTATTATGGCAAAGACCGATTGATAGCATTCTAAAGGAGCACTTGGGAACGATGAGAAGAGGGCATGGAAGGGATGACAGAGTATCACTGCAGATTCGTACTAGCTGCCGCCATGTTTAACAGGCCTGCAGATTAAAATTTAACATTGTGTTTCTCCCACATCAGGTCTGGGTGGATGAACGGCTGAGCCTGAGTGATATCATCTGCTCTATTACAAGGCATCTCATGAACTGAATGGTGGTTTTAATTAAATCCAGCAGGTTGAGAGAAGTGGTTTGGCAGTTTCAAATGATTTATTGTGTTTGTGACAGCTGGGCCTGATTTATTGTATTGACTCACAGAATTGTTTTTGGACAATCACCCTACATATTTTCGTTCTGGTTTGGAAGACTCACAGTCTATAAGAATGTAGCATTTTCATTCTGCTGTGATTTTAGTTTTCCCTTTTGGTTTTGCTTGTGCTTGGTAGGATGGTGAACCATTGAATTCATCCTGGAGAGAGTCTTTGGGTTTGTGTGCATCAACAGGGCTGCTTGAACAGTAGCATTGATTTGAAGTTCATTCTCATAATCAGAGAAACACAATTTTTTAGCTTAGTTTACAAATTGCAAATGTATTTGTTCCATTTTATGGTTTTCTAAATTTTTAAGTTTGGGTTTTGGATAAAAATAGGAACATCATGTCATGGGAAGCTCATTTCCAGTGATCTGAAAATAGTGAGCCTGTTCAGCTAGACGTTACCGACAAGTGTCCCCCAGCCCAAAATTGTATCGCAGGCACGTCAATTTTAGAAAGTCTCCACTTCAAACTCCACAAAGCGTATCTAAGAAGGGAGAGAAGAGTCAAGTTACAGTTTCTGCCAAGAGAAAGGGCACAGAAGCAAGCAGGTCCCGGTCAGCCTAAATGCCTCTCTAATCTGTAATTGAGTGGTTACATGTCGCAGTTACAGACACTGTAATGATATACTGGGCCCCTGGCTCCATAGCTATTTCCTACAGCTGGGGCCACTTAGCCCCTACCTGAACTCCCAGCCAGGGCTCTGGAACAAATCAGAGAGAATTAAAGAAAGCCTAGGTAAATATCTGAGGCAAACAACTTCATATAAGCCTGTAGTTGAGTTCATGCTAACTTTGGCCTCTATGTTAGAAGCTGGACATTGCCATGGCTCATGATAATCAGCCTGTAAGTGACACTTAACCCACTTAGGAGGACTTCCTATTTTTTATTCTTCTATCTTCCTCTATCTCAGCCAATTATCTCATTAGTCTTCTTATATTCCTGAAATACCAAGATACTATTTTGAACTCAAGTTTGAGATATACCTGACACTAATCACCCGTCTGTCTGAACATTTTCCTGTGGCTAGACTCTACTGATGCCCACCTGTTCACGTGTTTATCTATGGTCTGCTGGGCCATCCAGGACATCAGAGTAGTCTGTGTCATCAGTTAAACTTGGTTCAGTCTGTGAGGTCACTAATGGTACATCTTAACACATAGAATTATCCACATTATTCCTTTTAAAACTTGGAGTTTCTTATTGTTTCTTTTTGAGATATTATGATTGCTCACCAGCACTCTACATAGCTATTAAGAATTAACTTAAAAACTTTATTTTTCTTCATAATACACATGTTGCTTCAGAAATTCTAAGAACTTATTTAATTTGTGTGGGGGGGTGTTTAGTGGAATCCTCCAAATTCGTCAAGATGAAATATGTGAAAAATAGTAAGTACTTTCTGAACATTTACTTATATTTAACATGGATTTTTAGCCCAGCATAAAATCTACTTGGAAAATCCTCTTTCATATCAAACTTAAGTAGGAAATAATGCCAAATTTCTTTTTTTGAGGGGAGGTGGTGATCAAATCCAGGGGCATTCTGTCTCTGAGCTACAGCCCTATTTGATTTTTTTTTAAACAGAGTTTTCTAAGTTGCTGAGGGTATTGCTAAGTTGAAATGGTGTTCTCACATCTGCAATCCTCCTGTCTCAGCCCCCCAAGTACTGCCAAATGGCTTTTAAGAACTGACTTTATTGAGATTAATTTACATACCACTAAATCCACCCATTTTAAGAGAAAAATTCAATGTTTTTAGTAAATCATTACAAAACTGTGTGTATATTACCCCACCAAATTCAAAACATATGTATCACCCCCAAATAGCCTGGTCTAAAAGAGATAATTAGTTATGATTTTGTATGTGAATTATGTTCAATTAAATTGATCATAAAATGATATTAGAAAGAAAGGAAAAAATCATATGTTTAAGAACAACATTTTGAAGTGCTCTCATGGTTGGCTAGTTCAACTGACCCAGTTGGCCTGATCCAAGGATCAGAGTACAATGCAGCCTGCTCTTTATACAGAAAGAATTTTGAGAATAATTCATTCTGAAGTAGATTAAGTCTATATGTGAGAAAAAAGTATATCACATTAGAAAGAATTGTGGCTTCTGTGCTAAGTGTTCAGACGATGAAGCATTACCTTCTTCCGGAGCATCATCAGTCTGATTTAAACTGTGCTGGAGGCTCCCGGATCCTGCACTGGCAAGATAAACACCAAGATTTCTGAACCCACACTTCCTAATAGACTGTAAATAGCAGGGTTTGAAAGAAATGCATAAAGAGAAGCTAGAAAGAACATTCTCAGCAGTGGTAACTGTGCATTTCTTCAGTGTCAAAGATAATAATCATAATGGTGTTTTTCAATTGTGATGGTCATCCTCAGCGGGCTAGAAACCATGCTATCAAACATGGAGCATTTAAAGGTCTGGTCTGGGAGCTAGGTGTGGACTTAATGAAGCATCCCTTCTAAGAAATGAAAGAATTCATCTGAATTATTCAAAATAAAAGGCTGGCTATTTGCTTTTACTTTCATTAAAAGATAATGTGACACCAAAGAAACAACCATGATTGGGAGGAAGGCATTGGCTTGGCAGGCTCTTCAACGTAACTAACTTATAAGGGGTTTTCAAGCGGTTTAGTTTCCTTTTTATGAACAAGACTGTTTTAGACTATAGGGAGAAATGCATAATTAGATGTTCAGTGCTGAAGGTCTTATAATCTAATTGAAGAAGAGAAGTGAGCTTCTTTGAACAAATTCTTATACAAATTGACAAGGGTCAATTCTTATACAGAAAGCCTCTTTTTTTAAGGGACCGTGGTGGTGATTATAAACATTATTTAGTAAGACTGACATTTGGTGATGTCTAGTAAATGTGGTAAGAATCAAAACTACATAGATCCACCATGTCTTTCTTTTGTACTTCTTCATTTCTCACTCAAATCCTACATTGCCTGTAAGAAGAAAAATATTTTCCCAGTATTGAAAATCAGAGAAATAGTAAATCTCTTATATGCTGATAACAATGTATTTTCAGAAGACTAAAAAAGAAACAAATGGACTCAACAAGGGTGACATCTGCATGTCCCTGGAACAACTATTCATCTCCCCTACAAAATGTTCGTCTTCTTCTCCAGGCATGTATATTTTGTGTGTGTGGGGGAGACACCATACTTTTGCAGACTTGATAAAATCCCAGCACGTTGTGATTGAAATGCATACATGTTTCTGCAGCTAGTCAAGACAAATTTGCTGTGCGTCCCCTTCTTGCTCTCATTTCACATCAATCACTGGTTGGTTCCATGCTGACATCCTGTTACATTAATATTACAAGAATTGAGTTTCCTTATCTTACCCAACCACTAAAGCTTTTGTTTTAAAAGTGACAAATGACAGCTGTGGGGATATGGATGTGAAGGTCATATGTCTTAGGGCATGTGACTTAAGTACAGCTTTTTATCTTATGAACTATATATTTTATTTGTAAAATTAGACTGATTGGGTTCTGGACAATATCAAATCGTATTTCTAGGAAAGGAAAAGTCTTTCTCTTTTAGATGAAATATTTGCCTAAATTATTATTAATGATGTAAGGAGTTGAGAGTCTGTCTTAGCTCGTTTCCACGTATCATCACAGGCTCAGGAAATACTTTGAGGAGGATATGCTCTTGATGAATATCATTGATGTACTTTTTCCTTTGTTGGAATGTTCCTGCAACCACCTCCTGACTACACTTTATCATTGCAGAAATTTTGTCTTCTGTTGAAATTTGAAATACTGTTCAATGGTACAGCAATGATGGAAGAATTAATCTATTCAAATTCATTTATATCCAATCCAAATTTATTCCATTCAATAATGTCCTTTAAACTAAAGGGGAAAAATAAGTGTCAGGGAAGTTGGGAAGAAATTTAAACTGAGAGATGACTCACATTAAACAGAAAGAATTAATGTAAATGTTAATGCAAATGTTAAATGTAATGTAATGTTAATGTAAATGTTACACAACTGTCACCTCTTTATCAGTAACTTTTAGATATTTTATTTTTTCATTTCCATTTAAGGTGCAAAGCATGCAAAACCTAATTTACAGAATTTAGCAAGAAACATAGTACATTTTTTCAACTAATGGGCACTATCATTACTGTCGCTAAAGTCTACTTTCTCAACCGAATTTAACTGACTTGTTTCATGCAGGCTATATTTTAGGTTAGTTTTGGATAAACTTACCATATAAGTTTTTGGACAATCTGTCAGGCATGTTAAGAACTAACTGGCTGGGAGGAGAATTTGCAAGATTCAAGGAGGAGAATGGTCCTTTCAGAGAGATGATTTTCATGGACTTTATCATCCTTGAGATATTTGAACTTTTAAACTTTTCAACTCTATTCTTCCAGATCACCATTTTCTTTTGAGTTTTATTTTTCCCTTCCAGTTGTTACCATATCCACCTTGTCACTCCTCTAATTAAAATACACCATCCTATTTACCCTCTACTTTCTTTTTCTAGACAACAACAGAAACTCACCCATCAAAAGAATATGTAGAGTCCCTTAACTGGCCTGCTGGGAGTCTTTACTAATGGTTGAAAGCTGTTTTTTCTGACAGCCAGAAATGTCCCTTCCTTGTACCATTTTTGGATTTTCTCTGTAGCAATCTGCCATGTAGGTTTCCCTGGCATGTGACAAGGAGCAGCATCCAATGTCTCCTGAGATCACTCTTTCTGCTTATGGACAGGTAAAATTGCTAGGAAGATCTTGGGAGGCACTGAAATCTGTGCTCTGTTGCTTCTACCAGCAGATCCTACTTGTGTGCTCTGAGGTCATGGAGATTTGAAAGTATAAACTCAGCCATCTACCTGTTATTGTTTTTACCTTTCCAGATAAAAATCCCCTTCCTGATTTCACCTAATCTCTTCTCTTTTTGAATAATCCTTCTAAGACTAATGCTTTCCCTTCAATCTTGATCTCATCTTTCCTACTTTCTTTGTGAATTTTCGCAGGTCAATTTTGTACCATATAAAAGAAAATAAAGCCTCCCATTAGACTTGTACCTCTCAAACAATCATATATCATATAAGTTAATACCACTTTTTTTCTGTCACACTATTTTACTAGATTTGTATAATCAATCTATATTTTGCGTTAATTTTTACAGGCTTTAAAGGTACAATTCAGCACACTGCTTTATGGATTTGAAATAAACTTAGTAATTTAAAGATTTATAAAAATAGGCAATGGTTAATTTTGAAAGCATTTAAGAAAAAAATTAAAAAATTGATACTATCTAATGGATGAATACAAACATCCAATGCAATCTCTTTTGTATTTAGAAATAACTTAGGAAGACTTCTGTCTTAATATCACATTTTAAATAAGACATAAAAACAACAACAATAATAATAAATGTTATACATAAATAACATATTCTCAAATTCAACTAATCAAATGACAAAATGGAGTAATATACTATTAAAATATGTTACAATCTATTGATTTATTTGTGATAAGTAGAACATATTAATGTATTATAATTTAACAAAAAATCCCAAATACTACAGACTTACTGTGACCATCACTTAGTACATGTGTGGCAGAATTCAGTATCTTGTCTCCTTTATTCATTTATTTATTTCCTCTTCTCACTCTTGAGGAGATAGGAATCTTTGATAAGAAGCAGTAAAGAAATAGAGACCTTGTTACTATCAGAGCATTAAAAACTGTCTAAAAATATTTGTAAAAATAATTTATTTATTTGGTGGCTCTATTACTCTGAATAATCTAAAGACTAAACATACTCTAAGAAATATTATGAAAGCCACCAGCCCCTGCCAGATAAAGCAGGAAATAAAGAAGATAGCAGAGAGTATTTAGAAATGACCTGGAGACATATAGAGATGAATCCAAAACAAGGACCACAAATACAAATTTTTAGTGCAAATAAATGTAATAAATTGAATTTATCATAATATAAAATAGCTTTTAACTAAAAGAGTTATCTTGCCTAAAGAAGTCTGTTGATGCATTCAAAGTGATTTATTCCTTGGTCACTTAATTCTTGCAATTTCAATATCCTAAAAAGAGATATACATATAAATATAGAAGTGTAGCATATAACATATACAAATAAAATGTATTTGCATGTGTGCATACTAAAATTTTGTGAAATGCTCCATGCTCCATAGTCTAACATTTTTATATTTTAACAGATCTCTGTAAATTGCAGTGATATCGTAGAGTTCCCTAAATTCTGAGCACTATATCAAGTCAAATTGAATTGAATCAGTTTTCCCTGATAAAAGAGAACATTACTTAAACCTTTCTGATTTGTGACCTATGATTGCACTCTGTTAAATGTGAGTCAAAGGTCAAGTCTAACTTAAAGCCATGGAACACAGCACAAATTCATTATTCCACTTTAATTTATGTAGTGACACAGCTAAGATCCTATGAATGCCTGTACTTCTGACCCAAAACTGTGAAGGAAATCCATCTCTGTGGTGACACAGATCATGCAGGCCTCCACTCATGAGATTGCAGAAGCCAAAAGGCACCTATGGAAATACACTATCGTGGTCCTACAATGCAGATGAAGATCACACATCAAAGAAAAGCAGCGTGTATATTTCTCACCAACAAATGAAGCCATTAATATATGTCTTAACTCCATTAACTATGTAGCTTTCAAACCAAAGGAGACATGTAACCGAGAGTGTTAATTATGTAAGATCATGAAGTTTCTCTACTGGAAGGGATTTTGGAGTTAATTCAATGTATTAAGGTATGTTAAAATTAAGGTAACTGAAAACCAGAAATTGTACATTACTTGAGATTATACAGCTTACTAGATGCAGAGCCAAGATAAGAGGTCAGAATTCCTAACTGCAGTCAGTCCACACTATCCAGAATTAGTTGCTAAACAATTTACACTCTTAAGATTTTTCTGGGTTTGAAGAGTTAACTACAAGATGTACGTATTTCTCTGGAGCATGCACGTTTACTGGGGCTTTCTCACCTCCAAAGGGGTGAACATTGGTTTCAGGGGTCAAAAAGATCTGAAATCCTAGATATAATGGCCTCTCAAAGAGCCCAGTGTATAATAAGTTATATGATATATTTGTGTCTTCAAAATATTAAGGTGATACCAGGAAGTTGAGCTGTTAGGAAAAGGAAAGATTAGGAAAGGAATGTCTAGAAAAATCCCTTAGATTAACAATGGAAAAAAAAAAAAGGAATTGAAAAACACTGCCCTGGACCAAGGTCCATGGTCAGTATCTTAGAGAGGTTTACAAATCATTGACTCAGTATAAATATACAGGAGACACAACTTTGTTTCTAGAATTAAGCCAGTAAGGTAGGATCCAGAGGCATCCTTACAGTTCTCATCCAGTTTTCATGACCTGTGGTGAAGCATGTCCATCTGCTTTTTATATTGTCAAACTCAGGCCATCATCATTTTATAAAGAGAAGACAGATAAGAGAGAAGTTGTGCAGTGTGCTTGGTATTGTGAACAAGATACATACATAAAAGGTGCTTTTGGAATTGGTGCCAAGGGAGATATTGAAAGCATAGTATAAAGGACAATACTCAGAATGTCATCAGGTTCTGAATCCTACTCTGTTATTAACAGTTACTTATAATTAGTTTATTGATGTTCTCCAAGTTCCATTTTTTTCACCTCTAAGTTTGGAGCTATCTATTTTACATGATTTGAGGAGAAATAAAAGAAATCATATATGTAGAGCAATAAACCTGCAACTTAGTAGCTATCTAAGCTAATAATATGTATTAATATGATCAGATAGCTTCTGAAGAGGCTATCTGATCATATTAATACATATTATATTTATATACAAATAATAATTTGTATAATAATAGTATGTATTAATATGATCAGATAGCCTCTTCAGAATCCATGGGACTGAGACTAGGTCCAGACCAATGGATTCACTAGGCATTTTTTTCTTGCAGACTTTTATATCCTCTCCTTTGAAAAACTCTTCCCCTTTTCTTTACCCCTCTTCTCTTTTTATTTTGTCACACTCTTGACACCCCCTACCTGCACCTTTGGCCCTTCATTATGATCTGTTTGCTGACTGTGGCTGGCCACCCACTTCTTCCTATACGGGGATACCCGAGCCAGCCTGAACTCTGACTCGACACAAGCATCACCCTTACCTGACATTTCTGTCCTGCCATCCCCAAGAGGCTGGAGTAAGGTGTCTCACTGATTTATGCTTCCTCCATAAGATCCTTGCCTCTTTCAGAATGGAGATTCATTTCTTCAACAAGTATTTATTGGGTGTTTGCTCTGGTCTAAGTGAACTCTCTTAGGTATTTTCCTATAACTGTAAGGAGAATGGAAAAGTCCTGTGTTTATGGAATATATATTCCAGGAGAATAAAAAGATAGCAAATAGGTGAATATAGTTTGTTAATCATAAATGCAAATGGGAAAAATAACATAATAAACAGAGTTAAGGGGTACAGGGAGGAGTATAGCTTTAGAAATGCGGCTTCTTTTTTAAATGGCTTTTGAGAATAAGATCTGAAGGGAATGAGGGAGTAGGTGGTGCAGATGTGGCCTGAGATCTGAGAGGTGCATTTTCAAGGCTGTCACAGTGCTGGACTTGTGAGGCCCCACAGATCACTTTTAGAATGTGGGCTTTTACTTTGAAAGAAGTGGAATCATGTTTTATGCTTCTGCTTCTTAATAAAATGAGTACTGGGCCCAGTGCCTAAAACATATTAGGCATTGAATAAATGGTTGGGAATGAACCAACCCAGTCAACACTACATGTGCATGCACACAACTGATTCAAATGATATACAAAGACTGGTTGGGTGATGTTCTGGCCTGGAAACACAGCACCCATGACAGATAATATCATTTAAAGATATTGTAGAAAAATAGCTTTTTCTCTGTTAGTCTCATGCTAATTCCTAATAACTACAGGTTTGGTGAGGGAGTTGGGAGAAGACCAAGAAGGATAAAGTAGGAAAAGGATTAAGAGAAGCCTCAGGCCATCGGACACAACTAGAGCTGGTAGATTAAGCCATAAATAAATAACCTAAGATGCTCAATTAGGTTTGAATTTCAGATAAAGAATAAATAGTTTTACTTCAGTCTAGGCATGTCTCATCAATATTAACTGAGTATTCTGTATTTTATCTTGCAACTCAACCTCCAGTGGATAAGAGTTAAGCAGAACCTCTGCCAAATACTCAAGATGGCCTGCCATGAGCTCCAGCCCAGCAGTTTGGCCAAAGTGGCTCATGGGTGAAATATGGGATAAAATATTTTGATAAACATACTTGAACTTCTGTGTACACTTATTTTTATTCTATTATTTTATATTTACACAGTGGTATATATTTTATAATGTACATAATATACATTAATAAAAGCATATATGTGTATATAATTTATATACAATTAAAAATAAGCATTTATTGGAATAGAATAGTCAAACATTACTGAAAAGGGAAAAGAACCAAAAGAGTTGGAGACTACTGTTCTATTCAATAGTTAAGCCACAGTGAGAATTAGTCCATCTAGTACATATTTCTTTAAAAAAATATTCAAATGAAGAAAATCCTTATTGTGTGGTAACATGTCTCTAAGTTATTTAGTTTAGGGAACTTATAAAATGAACCAGATGTGCTGAAATATACTTTCCTGTCACAAAATAGCTGATAATCCACTAGGATAAATCACTGTGATAATCACATCCCGACAATTTATTTAATGAATTCTGCTCCTTTCTTAAGGGAAACAAAAGCTTGTTGGGCTTGATCCTTCCACTTCATATGGTCAGTCATACTTTGTTGTTTTGTTCTGACAATTGCCTGTTCATCTTCAAATTTGAAAAGAATACGTGGAAAGAAAACAAGAAGCCACAAACCGCCCCCACTGTGCGGAGTGACAGCATTGTAATACCATAGAATCCAGAGACAGATGGTGGCTTATAGCAGACATCAATCTTCAATGAGAGTAAATTTAGGATAATGCCCCTCTTTGGTAATGGACATGTCTTTGCAAAGTTATTGCTGACAGCATCCTCTAACGTGCTGATTTGCTAAGACAAGGTTTTTATTGCATCTAATCTTGTCGTAAGGCATGAAAAAAATGGTTGGGTACATGTTTTTCATGTATAGTTTTTACAAGAATTGCCTGCATTAGAGAGTGGCTAAATTGTTTTCCATATTTTATGGCACATTTCTAATGTTCCACCGCACACAACATTGATCACTCAGTCCATTAGCTTATTATGATATCCTGAAAGGAGACACTTCCTTTGGGAAAAGCCATTATTTGAAATGAGATGAAGGCTTGGACTACACAGGATAGAGCGGGGTGGAATCTATTGAGCCACTGCTTAATTTCATCAAGGGAAATGGTCAACCAGAAGAAATATGTCAATGTAAATGTATGTATTTTCCACAATGTCTGACCCAGGCAAATATTCTTTGTCTATGGAGCGACTTGGAAACATACCAACAGCTCAAATTGTCCCCAGTAAGGATGACAATAGCTTTGCTGTCACAAAACTTTTTTATTGTGAGACACATTGGGAAGTACTCATGACATTTTCAGGGTTCTAAGAGGATAATAGAAAACATTAGAAGGACTTCAGGGACTTGTAAAGACTGGTTAAGATGTGCTGGAGACACATGGGGACTGTGGAACATTCCAGGAATTAACAACAGCAAAAACTGCTGCCACTACCAAGGGCTATTTCCAGGGCCAGGCTGTTGAGAAGAATCTAGACTGTATATTCATGGATGTCTTTTGGGAGCTGGGACTATGAAAGGAAGATTTGTCCATGGGCCTAGAATTCCAGCGGAGAGAGAGCCCCTGAAGACAGCACCACTGAGAGCAAAGTAGAGGCTCCCCGCGTGTCCCCTCCAGTTTCCAACAGTCCCCCACTTTGGTGAGAAAGCCCTGTGGAGGGAGTTCCAGGCAATGCAGAATAAAGCAAGAAATGGAGCTGAGAACTGACAGATGAGCAAATAATTTAAATAAATTAAAGTTAAAAGTGATACATGCCTACCCATGTTTACAGCAGCACAATTCACAATAGCCAAATTATGGAGCCAACCTAGGAATCTGTCAATAGGCAACTGGATAACCAAAACTGGGTACATATACACAATGGAATTTTATTCAGCCATAAAGAACAAAATTATGCCATTTGCAACAAAATGGATGGAACTAGAAAATATTATGTTAAGTGACATCAGTCAGTCATGGAAAGTCGAGGGTCATATGTTTTCTCTCATATGTGGAAACTAGAACAAATATTGGAAGCAAAAGAGGAGAGAAAACAGTATAATAAAGGAAGGGAACTGGGAGAGGGAGTTAGGGAGGAGAAAAAGGACAACTGCAATATAGAATAGTTTAAATAAGGTGACGTTCCATACAAGGTTTCATTACCAATCTTACTAACATTTTTGAGGAGTGATGGGGGTAGGTATATGGAAGAAAATATATCAAGGGTTATGTGCATGTACGTTTCTATCACTTTGAATCTCACTATGATGTTAGTGAGATTGCACCAATAAAAGTATAAAAAATGAAAATAATTGGCCATCTTCAGGGCTTCATTTAAGATGCTCCTGAGTAATGTAAACTCTGTTTTACATATAGAGATATAATTATTCTCAAAGTAAACTGAAATCTTTGCTAGTGGGAGTGAGTGTCCAGGTGGAGATGGAGGGATCCGTAGAGAAGTGTTTCTCAGACTGGGAACCAGCAGCTTGCTTATTTGCACCCACTCTGTGTCTGAGGCTCTGCAGGGCACTTTGTCTGTGTCCCTTTATCTTCAGGGTGGCCTGAGAGGGGAATCCATACCTCTGAGGGGACATGAGCCACGAGATCTTTATCTCCCTCCAAGAATCTTCCTTGTAGGGGTCCTTCACATGTGCTGCTGAGATAGGTTGACACCACCAGGTTCCTTGACAAGAATGCACAGACGACTCCAATTATGTAAAGCCTCCGGTCTGGAACTGTGACAGACGTGAGTTGCTGTAGTCTATCAGGCCTTGGGACCCATTAGCTCCTTTGTCTCTGACAATAGCACAAATGGTTCATGGACTGTCATGTTTGTTCTTTATTTAAATTCATAACAACTTTTAAGCTTGTACTCCAACTAATAATGCAGTTATTGAGTACTTACCAAATGACAGGCACTGGTGGGAACACTCAATCATATTGATCATTTAATACTTACTACAAGCCTGTGAGTGGGCTTTATTATTATCCTCACTTAAAAAAAAGAGAGAGAAAACAGCCATGCGTGGTGGTGCACACCTATAATCCCAGTACTTGAGAGGCTGAGACAGGAAGATTAGAGGTTTGAGGCCAGCCTTTGCAATGTAACAACAACCTAGTGAAACCCTTAGTGAAAATGGGGTCAGAGGTTCCAGACCGGAGGCTTTGCATTATAACACTATCCTTTGAATTTAGTTGACTTATATGTGTAAACATTTTATAGACTACTATCTGATTTTTTGTCATAAATGCTACAGTTAGGCTGGGCATGGTGGTGTACACTTGTAATCCCAGTACTTGGGAGGCAGAGACAAGAGAACAGCAGGTTTGAGGACAGCCTCAGCAAGTAGTGAGACTCTCATCAACCTAATGAGACCCTGTTTTAAGATGAAAAAGAAAATAGGGCTGGGGGTGTAGCTCAGAGAATGTCCCTGAGTTTGATCCCCAGTACCACAAAAATAAATACTAAATAAATACTATCGTTAATAGAATTACCTGCTGGGTTTATTATACTTGTCCTTTTCATCCAGAGAGCCATGGGTTTTGTTTTTAATAAGCAGCTTTATTTTTCCCAACATGCCTGATAAGGTCACACTATGGGGGTCACTGGGGATAATGGTCTTGTTTATCTCAGTCCTTCCCTGCTGGATCTTGACTCAGATTTCTCCAGACCAATGGACTTGGTAGCAGAAATCCTGTTTCTTTTTTATAATTAATGAACAACAGCATTATTTTCCTGGATAACACCCCCCCAACACACACACACACACACACACACACACACACACACACACACACACACTGTTCCCACTGAAGGCAGAGCCTGATGCTGGTACTTCCTCCTGCAGCAGCACCTCACCTATGCTTTGTCCTTGAGCTACTGTTCCCTCATCATTCTTGTTCGTTTGCTTATTTGCTTGTTTGTTGGTTGGTTTGTGTACAGGAGTATTCTACCTCTGAGTCACACCCTCAGGCCTTTTAATTTTTTATTTTGAAACAGGGTCTCATTAAGTTACTAAGGGCCTCACTAAGTTGCTGAGGCTGGCCTCAAAATTGCAATCCTCCTGTCTCAGCCTTCCAAGTACTGGGATTATGGTTGTGTGCAACCATGCCTGGCTTCCTTACTTGTTTTGTGCTGGGCTATATTTCAAAGGTCGTCTGGCAGGAGAACTTGTTCAATAAGTAAATTCTATCCTGGAGCGTAAAGAGCTGAACCAATCCAGTCCTCCCTAGGGATGTTTGAATGTGAAATCCAGAGAAGGAGGAGAGTGGTAATTGGAGAGAGTGGCACGGAAAATCAAAGGTATAAGGAAAGTCGTAAATGGAAGACACGAGCAAACAGAAGCAATGAAGGAGCTGAAGGAGTGGAGGCCTTGAGGTGTCCAGCAAACACCTAAGGACAAACAGCAGAAGCAGGTAGAAAAAGCCAAGACACTTTCTGATCCGAACGAGGCCAACACAAACATTGTTACCTTAGAGAAAGCGTGCCCATACATGTTCCTCACTTTTAAAACAATTTAATGTAAACTTTTCTCCTTTTTGACTCCAAACTACTGCTAGGTAAAAAAAATCATTAGCATACCAAAAGGCAAAGCCTTTGCTGGTGAGAAGCCTGGCTAAAGGGATAGTAAACCGTCACCAGTCATAGAGAAATATATCCCTGAGGTCCTAAAAACTGAGCTTTTAAGCTGGGCACCGTGACACACACCTATAATCCCAGTACTTGGAAGGCTGAGACAGAGAGATTGTAGGTTCAAGGCCAGTGTCAGCAACTTAGCAAGACTGTTTCCAAATTAAAAGAATAAAATAAAATAGGGCTGGGGTGAAGCTCCAAAGTAGAATGTTCCTAGGTTCAATCCCCAGTGACTAAGAAATAATAAATAATAATAATTACTTAACAAGGCATAAATATATTTCAACTCAGATTTCCTTCTACATTTCTGGATTTTTCTAGTGTGTGGCATGAGTCAATGTATGAAAATATATTCACACATAGGCCTTTCTGCAAATCTGTTCCATGAGGATTGAAGTCTCCACCGAACAGCAAAGGTTGGTTGGAATTGTAAATCCTGATGTCTCACACCACCGGTCCCAGGAACCATGCTCTTGTTTCTCTACATTAGCCCTGGGTTCCTCTTGCTTTTAGCTGATTCTTCCATCATTCAGGCTGTAGAAAGACTCATGAGGTAAAGAGAGAAAATATACAAACACTGTGTCATTTCCATGTGTTGTAATAGATTCACCTAAAATAATTACCTAGGCGATCCATTCTCAGCCTCACCAGCTTGGCCAGATGGCATGTTCCTCTCCTCTACAACCCGTTAGTTTATTTTAGCAAACCCTTGAGACTGCTTTAACATCCCATAAATGGAGTGGATGAAGGCCAGGTTCTTTCTAGGTTAATGATTTTGAGATCAGTATTTTTGAAACCTAAGCACTGTTTCAGCAGAGGAAAAAAAATCAACAGATGGGAGAGAGGGTCACTGTCAGTGATTATGATGGCAATAAAACAGCTTACATAAGGAAAAGAACAGACCGCGGTGAACTCCGTTCTTTCCCATGGTTGTGTGCTAAGAGGTACAAAGTGAATCAGACTTGCCTATTGCTGCAGACAGACTCTAGGAGAGGAGAGAAAGGGGAAAGTGATAAAATTATTTTCATACTTTTCTTTTTTAAGTTCACTAATTTATTTACTTATTTTAATATTTTATGCATTTTAGTCACACATCATAATGAGATTCAAAGTGATGCATTCTGCCATAGACTCAGCATTTGCTGTGTTTTCGCCCGGATCCCACCCTGCTGCGCCCTCCTCCCTCCTCATACATGTTAGATCAGTATTAATATCTTCATATAAGGACATAGCACTATTGGATCTGTTTCCTACCTCATTCCTTCTTTTTTTTCTCCCTACATCCATGCTCCAATCCCCTTCCGCTATTCTACTGGTCTATCTCATTTATCTGAAATTCCTTTTGTTTCCTGTTTTCTCTCTAGCTTCCACCTATAAGAGAAGACATATGACCCCTGAGTTTCTGAGACTGGCTGGCCTCACTTAGCATAACAGTCTCTAGTTCTACCTGTGTGACCCAGATGTACCACTCCTCAGAATCTTTCTGTTTTCAGCCTCCTCAGATCATGGAAAACAACCAAAACATGGTCTTAGTCTTTTCAAGAACATTTATTGCAATCTTGCCCAAGCAGGTTCTTTATTCATTAACACTCCACACAGATAGAGTATTTCACATCAACTTACAATATTTTGGTGGAAAGAGGAAGAGAGAGAAATTAGTACAAAGGCAGGTTGGTTAGTCCATTTACCCTGAAGCTCAGTTGTCTCAGGTCTGGGTCACTTGTGAGTCTGGTCCAGGTCTTTGCATGAGCTTAACCAGCACTCAATCAGAACAGAAGGTGAGGACTTGCCTAAGGGGTACTGGCATACCTGGCAGGGTCATCAGTGGTAGGCTCCTTGGCAGAAGAAGCTGTGCATTTTCAGTCTCAGGTCCTGACAATTATAGTCCTCGGTTGCTAGGAACTCCATGTAGTTGTCAGGGTGCTCCTGGTCAGCAGGCCTCACACCTTGTTTTCCTATCGGGTCTTAGTTGTTGCACCTTGTGCCTGGTGCCTGTGTGTTGGCCCCGAGCCCCTGGCTGTGTTGTGCCATGCCTGTGTGAGCTGCGAGAGTTACACTTTCACTCTGCACACCAGATGTGAGCCACACTCAAGTGTTTCGAAAGTTAAGTCCCTCTTTGGATTTAACTAAATGGAGTCATTTAAAAAAATTATGTGCCCCATATACTTTCTGAAAGAATTTAATATAGAATACAATAGCAATACACGCATATCTAGATTTATACACTAAAATTTTACTCAGCCATAAAGAAGAACAAAACTATGCCACTCTCATGCTTTTCTGCTTGACAATGTTTTACTTTTTAACAGAGTTATTTTTCCAGAATTGCGAATCTTGCTTTAAAAGAAAAGGATCCATGTTATCGATTAATTTTATTTTATAACATACAATCTGTAGCAAGTAATTCTAATATGTTTTGAAGAAAAATAGTCTTTTAAATCAGAAGATTTCATTAAATGGAGCCAGTATGGCTACTCAAATTCAGCAAATTATTTTCTGGCATTAGAGGGAATTATTTTTTAACAGCTGTAATTTTAAAAAGGTTCATCTAAAAATAATACCTTAGAAGATATGGGTGTTTTTCTTGTGATAGGATTCCCAGGAAGGTAATGGGAGTGGGTTTTAGAGAAAAGAAAATATGAAGGATTAATAGTGCACTTTGATTCACATTTCTTTTCCTCATATAAGTCCAAGGACAATAAGAGGCCAGTTTGACTTCAGACTTTCTCTTTTATCTTGATTAGTACTATCATCAGAGGGCTTCATTGTTTGAGCAGCGTGTAGAACAAAGATCAAATTAAAACACCTTAGGCAGAAGTGGGGTAGAGGATGGGTACAGGAGGTGAAGCTGAGCATGCCAAATCATCACTAATAGTTATAATTTTCTAGGGAAAAATTCTCTTTCCCTCCAGGCTTACATTTATTTTTGAACTTAATATTCCAGCTTGTGAATTGTCTACATGTGCTGATTCATGTATAACTGGTCTGAGAGAAATATTGTAGTGAAAAGTCCATGAATATAGATTAAATAGCATGAAGAATGCCTTTGCAAATTGTAACACATAACTGCAGATGCCGTTCTCATTGGCTAAAATGTTGAAGCATGTGCAGACTGGAGGTTAAGCTGATGCCCAGAAATTTTGGACTTCAAAGATGGCTGGCAGTGCCAATTTCACGTCTGCTCTATGGTGGGTGGGATAAATAAGGGGGTGGGGGCTGGACTATTCCTTTCCAAAATATGAGGTGCTGGATATAAATGACTGTTTCATTACTATGTTTTAATTACCTGTACAAGCTACATATTAAGACAGAATGATTTAACTCAAAAGATTCCATAATTTGAAAATGACTAAGTCACACAGGTTGGTTGTAGCTATAAGTAGCTTGATATCATTTTTCTCTTTTAAGAAATGATCTTATCTATGTGTAAACTATGCCTTATTCTGGAGTTTTATTCATTTGTTTAATATTTAAGCCTAAAAACACAGGGTTCCCATTTGCCAAAATGATCCACATCCTGACACAATCAAAACTTATGCTGATCAGAGTAATCAATGGGTTTAGAAAGAATAAGAGAGCAAGCTGAGCATGGTGGCAGATGCCTGTAATCCCAGCACTTGGGAGGCAGAGACAGGTGAATTGCAGGCTCAAGGCCAGCCTCAACAACTTAGTGAGACTGTGTTTCAAAATAAAAATACATACATACATACATACATACATAAAATAGGGGTGGGGTTGTGGCTCAGAAGTAGAATGCCTCTGAGTTCAATCTCCTGTACCAAAAAATAAGTATAAAAAACAAGAGAACAACATTGCACATTTCTTCTTATTTTGAAATGTTTCTTCTATAAGAATGGGAACCCCTTTTGTCTTTTATCTCTCAAACCTTATATATCACAGTGCCCAGCTATGAACCACATAATAATAAAAACCTTTCCTAAGTTCACAATAAGGAGGTGAAAGAGTATGAGGCATCAGGACTAGAATACTAAATATTCTGCATGTCCTCCTATCTGTGTCAATGAAGTTTCAGTAGCTACTATTTCAAACACATTGCCTTTCAGAGCGTTTCTAACTGTGCTGAGGAAAACAGTCCCACAGCCCCTCTTAAGCATATAAGACCATCAATTTTTAATACATCATCATAAGAACAAAACATTGCCAAATTTTCCATGTGAATCAGTTCCATAATTTGGAAAAAAAAAAAAAACTTAAAAAGAGCAAAAATCTCTGCATTCACTTTCTAAACTTGTTATAGTAATACTTTTTCCTCCCATCTGAAGTAAGTCCTCCATTTTTCCTGTGGCATCACTGTCTAATCATGTTCTCATACATTTGAGGGACCTCATCTGTGAACATTAGCAATGAGCAGGCTAGGCAGAAAGATAATTGGAGAAGATAATTAATCAATAATGGAGATGGAGAAGATAATTAATCAATAATCAATCAATCAATAAAACCTGAGGTGGGAAATTGAACCATGAAAATTGTGGGAAATGCTCAGAAAGCACACACATCCATACACATATTTCAGCAATTTCTTAGAAACAATGGAAATCCCATTTCTTCTTGAACAACTTCCCTTCCTCCTTCTGTTCTCCAATTCCAGAGGCAGCATAGGACACCAAGTCATGAACAGTGGAGTGCATACTGAAATACAGGCCTTTTTAATTAGATCCTAAAACTGCTTTATAAACACTATTCTTTTAACTTAAGGAACAATATGGTTTTCTGTCATGTAGATTCATATTACCACCAAGCTTTCTTTTTAATTAATATACAAATAAAGGATGCATAATGGGTCACCAAAAGATGATACATTTATCCTCATTAATGAGAATCCAGTATGAGGATGCTCACTTCTTGCCCAAGGCTATGCTGTTTTTAGTTCTTCATCCTGTAATTGCAGAATTAAATAGTTTATCCTGGCTTTTGTGATTAGGAAAAGCACATTAGGAAACACACTTTAGGAGGTTAAAAATCCACTTGCATGTGGCATCATTGTAATTTCTTGTTATCACAAGTCTTTAAACCTTCCTGGATGCATGTTTTCTGCCTTCTCAGCCTTCATCCTCACCTCCAAGTCCCAAAATAAAATTCTTTCATTGAAAAGAATTAAACAGTAAAAGTTCAATCCATTCTATTGGCCAAGAAGAAACACTAAGCCAGATGCCTGAAAAGGAGTTGAGAGAAAGTGAGCAAGGATGGCAAATAGGTGTTTTAATAGAGCAAAGCCTAGCTTATCTGGGCTTGAGGAACAGGCTTGGAGATGAGGTTTTCATTCAAGTTTCTCTCTTAAGTACTCTGCTAGATATAAAAGTGAGAAGAAAAAAATCTGCCCTCAGGAGCTGAACAATCAGGTGAATGAGATGGGAGGTGTATTAACTAACATATTACAGACCAAGTGTAGTCAAGAGTACCCAATTATTAGCCAGACATGGTGGCACATGCTTCTAATCCCAGAGATTAGAAGGACACCTAGACAGGAGGATCACAAGTTCAAGGACAGCCTCAGCAACTTAATGAACTTTCAGTAGTTAGTGAGACCCTGTTTCAAAATAAAAATAAAAAGTGCTGAGCTGTAGTTCAGATGTAGAATGCTCTGGGTTAAATCTCCATGAGAGTGTGTGTGTGTTTGTGTGTGTGTGTGTGTGTGTGTGTGTGTGTGAGAGAGAGAGAGAGAGAGAGAGAGAGAGAGAGAGAGAGAGAGAGAGAGAGACTGACTATTAATTTAGGGGAAAGCTTCTTGGAGCATAGGGGTGTCAAACTGATGAAAAGGTTTAAGAAAGGATTTGTTTCAAAATTGGACTGTTTGTATTAAAGAGAGTCTTATTTTGTTATCAAAATGGTTGTTGCTTAACATCTCTTTCCCTGTTCTTGTGTAGCTGGTGCAACATAGACCAGAGAAGAAAGTGTTTAATGAAAGGTGTGTGTGTATGTGAAGGGCTCAGAGATTCAACAGGACAGATGAAAATGAAAGCTTAGTGCTTGCTGTAAATAAATAAATAAAATTAATAATATTAATATTATAGGATAATAACCAGCTGGGCATGGTGGTGCATGACTGAGGCTGAGACATGAGGATTTCAGGTTTGAGGCCAGCCTCAGCAACTTAGAAAGACCTTCAGCAACTTAATAAGATTCTATTTCAAAATATTTTATAAAAGAGAGGGGGTTTGAGGGGGGTGTCTTGGTCAAGATTCTCACTGCCATAATCCAAAATGACTGACCACACAACTTAGAGGAAGAAAAACTCATCTGCTTACAGTGTTTTGGGATTTAGAAGCTCTGTCCATGAGAGACCAGTTCTGCAGAGTTCAGGGAAATCCATGTGAAGCAGAAAGATAGAGTGCAAGGGCTCTGTCTCACATCAAAGAGGCCAGAAGCAGAGAGAAAGGAGAGTAAAGAGGAACCTTATATAGTTCCTAAGGCCAGAACCCAGGGGCCCCTCCTCAACTAGGCTCCACTTCCAACTTTGCTACCTCATTTCCATGAGAATTATGGGGACATTTTAAATCAAAACCATTACACTCTGCCTCTATCCCCCTAGACCTCATGGCCACCTCACAGTGCAAAATGCATTTAGTCAATCTCCAAGAGCTCAATAATTTTAACAGTTTTAGCATCACTCAAAATTCCAAGGTATCCTCTGAGACTCAAGGTAAATATTTGGCTGTGAGCACCTGTAAAAACAAAAAAACTAGTTACATACATCCAATGTACAATGACACAGAATAAAAAATTGCATTCCAAAAGGGAGGTCTAGGACCATAGAAAGAAGAAATAGGACCAAAGCAGTATAAAAATCCAGCAGGGCAAGTAGCTAATCCTGAGACTTCATTTCTGTCATCCAGGGCACTTGGTGGTGAGATGTGCTCTCCAAGGTACCGTGGCAGCCCCACCCCTCTGGGCTGGTTAATTGCAATGGGAGTATACTGGCTCTCCTAACCTGTCTCCATGGTGTACAGTTTGTATCCTTTCCTCTCAGTCATTCCCCATTTCTAGCATCCGTAAATCTCAGAAGTTTTCCCTGCAAGCTTGACTTTACCCTCACAGCTTAACAAATTACCCCATTTGGTCCTGCTTGCAGAGATTCTGACCCTGCTACACATTGCCTGGCTTTCCAGGCCTTCCTTTGAAACCTGGTGGGAGACTTCATGATCAATTTATTCCAGCAAAGCCAGAATTATGTGAGCACTGAGATTTACTGCCAGCAGGAAAGGTAGTCATGCCCTATTTAATCACTGATGCTGGGCCTTTTTCAATCACAGTCACTGGGCCCACCTCCATGCAGACTGCCCCAGGGCCTGCCTCTATCCAGGTCACCCCTGGGCCACCTCCATTTAGGGTGACATTGGGCTGCCTCCATCTGGGACTCTGTTGAGCCTTCTTTCAATAGGCCACTGCTGGGCCCACCTCCATCATGGCTACTGTTGGCCCCTTCCTCTATCATGGCCAGCACTTTCTCCTTCCTTTCATTTACCTTAATTTCTTACACAATATCACCTCTGTAGGCCCAATATTATACACGCCTCTCTTGCCAAACTGCAAATCTGTAAAATTTCTCTGATATACTTTCTGCTTCCAAAATTCATTATAAAATTGCCTATATGTAGACATCAATATCCATGATACGGTTTGGATACTTTGCTGTTTTGAGATTCCTCTACTAGCTTAATCAGTCCATCATCTTTAAATTTGACTTCACACAGCTTCAAACACAGGCAAAATGCTGATAAGTTGTTTTGTTGTTGTTGTTTTGTCAGAATGTAATACATGTGGTCTCCATTCCGTTTTCCTATGGAGTCCTCTTTGCCCTCCAAAAACTCCTGAGCACCGTCTACTGTTTTGACTTTCTAGCTACATTCTGGCACTTCCAACATCCTTTCACAAACTTGTCCCGAAGACTCGCAAACTCATGGTCAGACTTAGTTACAACAACAACAACGTCACTTCTCTGATAACAATTTCTGTCTCAGTCTGTATTTTCACTGCCATAATCCAAAATGACTGATCACACAACTTAGAGGAAGGGAGATTTATTTGCTCACAGTTTTTGGAGACTTGGAGGTTTATTCTATGTGAGGTCTGGTGTGCAGAGCCCACAGCATAGCAGCAGGAAGCAGAGAGAGGGAGAGCACAAGGGCTCTTCTCTCACATCATGGAGGCCAGAAGCAGAGAGAAAACAAGGAAGTGGAAGCCTTATTTAGTCCCCAAGGCCAGTCCCCCAGGGACCCTGCCTCGACAAAGTTCTACTTCCAACATTGTTACCTCATTTCCATGAGTGCTAGGGGGATATTCTAAATCAAAAGCATTATAGAAGGGTGTAGCTCAGAGGTTGAATGTCCCTGGGTTCAATCTTAAGCACCAAAAGAAAAAAATGGAGGGGGGTAATAGCCACCATCTCACTTTTTAATATTTCTCACTCTTTGAAGGTTAGTAGTAAGATAATACTTGAATGCTTTAATTCTGTGCATGCACAAAAATTTCAGTTTAGTGGTCTTCATTGGAACCAATAAAACAAACAAAAACTTCTTGATGCATATGTTATTAAATAATCCTATTTCTGGGTGGAAAGATACGTGTGTTATTTTTGGAATAAAGTTACAAATTTTAATAAGGAAAAAGTGAATACAAGTTAAACATTTCCATGTATTTATATTAAAATATGTTTTAGTGAGTTACATTAAGAAAAGTACATTCTCATATAAAGATTGAATGTAAACTGATTTTAATATCTACATAATATATAGTAATACTATTTACTGACAAGAGTGTTTTATTGGAAGGAAAGAAATCCATGATCCAATCCTGGTTCTGCCTTTACAAAGTACTATTCAAACTTCACAGAATATTCAAACCTGTATTCAACTTTCCCTGTATTCAACTTTCCTTTCCGAAGGAGTTAAGTATAGAATCCATTCTTTCTTTTTTGTAGCAATTTTGGAGAGTTGATAGAGTTACTGTATGTGGACATGTTTTAACCATTTGCACATTAATATTCAATTAAACAGATCCTTGTGAATATATGTTTTGAAATATTAAATGAATAACAAGCCAAAATAAGCCTCTTACAACTCAGCAGTCTAGTACCTCTACAAAGTGAAAGACCTGGTTAAGGTAGCAATGGTTTTATAAACATTTTTTTGCTGGAGTTTTGTTGCTACAACTATGTATTACAGCAAAACAACTGAGATTTGCCAATGAAGTCAACCATATTAAAGTCACAAAAGTTAGTACTCTCTCAGATTATCTTGACCCACTAGAAGCTTCTTTTGAATTGAATTATTTCAAGTAAATATAAAAGCAAATGTAGTTGAATATAGCTGATGGTTTGACTCTGAAAATCCCAAGGAATCATGAAATATTCAAATGTCACTGTTAATAATCTTGCATCATAAACACATAATTCTATTTTCCTATCCACCTGAATTGTAGATTTTCTGATAGGCATTGATCAGAAAACAGTGGGTCAAAAGTTGTACAATGGAATATTTGTCTATTTTTAATAAATTCATAAATTCTTTGAATAAAAACAACCACATAAAGGAGTAATTTTTAATTAAATTTAGTTACTCTTCCCTTAAAAAGTAACTATATTGCTTTGAAATGTACCTATAAAATTTCATTTTGGTACTATATTTCTGTATAGTTTCTTAGAAATTGTATTATTCATAGATTGTATGTCAGAATCTTGATGAGGGTTTGCAGCTTCTTGTAACTGATAGCACAAAATGTATGTATCCCTATTTCAGTATGTGGATTAAAGTTATTCTCAGCAAATCTTTTTTTACTTCAAAATATCTCAAGTTAAGGAAACACTTTCAAGGTTTGTTTAGATGACTTATTTTAAAAAGAAATGCAAGGAGAGAATATTGGAAAATATCTCACAAAAGCAAAGGTAAGGAAAACAAGCACGTTCCATTGAAACCCAAGTAAAAAGAGGGAAGTCAATAAGAGCCAGAGATGCCCTCTGAACCTCTTTTGGCACTTGCTTGCATTTGAATTTTGGCTTCTTTCTTTAAATTTAAATTCTATTCAATTTTTCTCTGTAAGTAAATTGTTTTATACATGTGGAAAAAAGTCATAAGTTTGAATTTTCATAATATGAATTCTCTAGTGAAATTATCACTGAGATTGGCAAATAAAATTGTTTCCATAGCTGGAAGCTTTTGTTTTGCCTCTCCTGGTTATTACCCATCTTTTCCTTAAAGGTAGACTACAACCATCATAATTTAGAACTTCCTGTTTTTGAATTTCACACAAATGCAATCATGCCATATGGTCTTTTATGTCTGGCCTCTGTCTCCCAATATTGTTTGTGTGAAAGTCTCCCTAATATTATATGTAATTACATTTGTTTTAATTGCTACATAATATTCTTTTGTATAAATATGCCACAATTTACCTCTTACTGTGATTGGAAATTCATATTTTCATTTGGCAATTTAAAAAGATATTTCTTTGTACATTTTTAATTCATCTCTAGTTTATGTGTCTTGCACTTCTGTTGTGCACATACTTGGGAATAAAAATTCTTTATCCTAGGTTATGTACAATTTCTTTGGTATAGACTGCTAGACAAATTTGTGGATAAACCAACAATGTATGGCTTGTCTATGTTTTTACAAGTAACGATGCAAATTAAAGTCACCATAAGATGTTACTATAGCATGAAATTGTACTATCTTATGTATTCAAAATGAAATAGCTTATATATTCAGAATTAAATCAATAATGGATAAAATTTAGAAAAAATTAATTACAGAATTTTTTAAATCTCAAATTTTTGTTTGAGTTTTAAGTACAGATTGATTCTTTTCTCAGCAGAAATTGTCTATAGTGTCCTCTATTTTTTTAGCATATTAGTCAGAGTTACTTTTAAGTCCATGTGATATAACCTCAATACCTGAATCATCTATGTGACTAATTTCTGCTCTTCCTTTTAGTTTTATGATGTGTCTTATAAATTTTCATTGAATGCTGGATTGTTCTTAAGAAAAACTCAATGTCTTTGAAAATGTGGCTTTCTCCCAGAAGGCAATTTTCTTTAGTTTCTTTCAGAATATTAAAATATAAATCAACTTTATCCAGTCTCACCTTAAATTGATTTGGGACCATATGCCAGCCTGTGTCAAGGAAAATTAAAAACCAGAGAAAGATGTTCAAATAAAAGAACACGAAAAATTCCCTGACTCCAATTCTAATGAAATGGAGATATGTTATTTACTTGGTAGAGAATTCAAAAGGACAATTATAAAAATGATCACTAAAGTAAGAAGAGCAATGCATGAACAAACTATGAATTTCAACAGAGATAAGAAATATCAAAAGTACCAAACAGATTCATGACTTTAGAGTCCACATGTTTAACATACTTGGAAAGACATTGAAGGAAGTTTGTTATCAGTTCCAAATTTTAAGATGAAATCTATTTGGTTGAGGATTATAATTGATTGTGAGGGGAAAGAGGGACAGGAATCCTTTGGTTTATTACTCAGATAACAAGAGATCTGAGAAAAAAAAATCTCTAAGAAGGATTATATGAGAACAATACTCAAAAAGAATCCAGTCATGTAAGAAAGGAAAATAGACCTGAGAACACTAATGACCTGAAGTGTCAGGTTGCAGTCTCCAAGGCCTGTTGTTGCCTGATACTCTTAGCCTAAAAACTACCATGGCGGTTTTCCAAATAACAGTGATAAACCATGCAGAAGAATATATTTATATTTATATTTATATTTATATTTATATTTATATTTATATTTATATTTATATTTATATTTATATTTATATTTATATTTATATTTATATTTATATTTATATTTATATTTATATTTATATTTATATTTATATTTATATTTATATTTATATTTATATTTGTATATATATTTCTGCATAATGAATAACTTTAACATCTTTCTATATTGGCTTAAATCCTTTCTTTAAATAGACTATTCTAAAGAGAAAGCAAATAACTTATAACCTACGTAGAGTGAATTTGTTTATTCATTGAACACATATTTATTGAGTATCTCCTATGTATTAGCCTTACTCAAAGCACTGATGATAGAGCAGTGAAAAAGATAAGTTCCCACCTCTGGAAACTTGTATTATAGTTGTAGGAAACAAAATAAAACAAAAGGACAATTAAATAAGCAACTACATACATTTAAACAGCTACTTTGCTTAGTATGAACATAATAAAATAGCATAATAATAAAAAATAAAAATATAGAGGAAAATAGGTTGTGGTGGGAAGGGAAGGGTACCTTAAGAAGATGACATTTGACCAGAGACTCAAATGGTTAGGTGTCACTCTCTTCCAACGATCTGACAAAAATGTCACCCAGGTAAAGGCAAAGCAAATTCTAATATCCTCATACTAACAATATCATTGAACCTGCAATGATCCTTTCCTCCTGACCCTTATACTATAATTCATAAGTATCCTGCCAAATTGAATACTGCTGACTTATATAATCAATAGTGCAATACATATAGTATGGTTTGTGACTCAGGAAACTAGATTATAAAAGACTTGAGGCTTCCATCTTGCTCTACTGGATTACTCATTCTGGAGGAAACCAGTTTTCATGTTGTGAGGACACTCAAAGAATCCTGTCAAGAAGGCCATGTGGTAAGAAGCTAAAACCTTCTTCCAGGAGCCAATGAGGAACAGAGGCCTCCTGCCAATAACCATGTTGGAAATGAATCCTCTAGTACCAGGTAAGCTTATGAATGACTATAGTCCAAACATCTTGATAGCTTCTGCATGAGAGCCCTCAAGCCAGAGCTTATCAGTACAGTACCTCCCAAGTTCAAGAACCACAAAAAATAAGAGATAATGTTTATTGTCTTAAACTACTACATTTGGGGGTAATTTTCCACACAGCAATAGCTAACTAATGTAGACTTTGGTAATGGAAGTGAAGTGCTGCTGTAATAAATCCCTAAATACGGGCAAAGAGCCCTGAAACCAGGCAGTAGGAAGAAGATAGAAAGACTTGGAGGAGAAAAAAGTGAAAATCTAAAGTACCTTGAACAAATTGTGGGTAGAAGCCTGGTAACTTTTAAGGAGGCTTTTGATGAGGCCTTAAAACAGAATTTAAAAAAGAATAATGTTTATGTATTGGTAAAAAGTTTGATAAAATTGTTATCTGCTATCATATGGAAAAGAAGGAATGTGGTTAATAAATCAAATGCTCTACCTAAGATTTCCCAAACTTTTTCCCAGTTACAGCAAAATGAAAAAAAGAGATAATCTAAAAGGAAAACTTGTTAGCCAGGCGTTGGGCGCATGCTTGTAATCCCAGTACTTGGGAGGCTAGGACTGGAGGATACGGGCTCGGCTCGCAATTGGTCTTAGCTACTTAGTGAGGCCTTCTGCAACTCAGTGACACCCTGTTTCAAGATAAAGAATAAAATAGGACTGGGGTGTAGCCTAAGAGGTAGAGTGCCCCTGGTTTCAATCCCCAGTACCACTAAATAAATAAATAAATAAATAAATAAATAAATAAATAAATAAATTGTTAAGCAATTTTGAAAATTCTAAGCCTCTTTGAATGTCAAACAGTACTAAAATTATGAAGTGGTTTTCAAACCATAAAGTATGCAACATTTCATGAAATGCAAATATAGACTACTTTTCATGAAAAAGGAAGGGAAATTGAGAGAATGCAACCAAGACCTCCCACAGGCAGAGCTGAGAGACAGGCAGTTATCCCCATGCAGGAGCAATACTGAGTCTTAATAAAGGGACATTCGACATTTGTCTGGTTGTATTCCAGTGACTCCTGTGTGCCTCCCATTTTCTCCCTTTCTGAGTGGAAGCATCTTTAGTTATTATGTTAGGTCTATCCCACCATTGTATGCTGAGTGGATAAGGGGATGGATAATGTATTGCTTTTCATAGATCTTAAGATCCACAGAATCTATTGTACAGGAACTGTACTTAGGGATTATATTGGTGGAGTATATTTTGCATTTAGGAACTGTGTGAATCATCATGGGACAGAGAACAGACTGTGCCAGGCAGCCTCTAAGATGACCCCAATTTCCCAAAAGAGCAGTACCTTCCCACATTCAGTAAGACTGACTTTTATAATCAATAGGATATTGTGGAAATGGCAATGTGTGGTTACTGAGGGTTGGTCATAAAAGCCATTGTAGTTTCTGTCTTTTCTTTTGTATTCCTCACCCTGAAAGAAACCAGCTGCCACAACATGAGTCTACTCAAGAGGCCCTATGAAGAAGGCCATATGGCAAGGAACATAAGCTTTCCATCAACAAGCAGAGAGGAACTGAGGGGCCTGCTGCTAAAATCAATGCAAGTGAATAATCTTAGAACTCTATCTTCCAGGCCTGTTATGCTTTCCAGCGACTAAAACTCTAGCAAATATATTATTTATAATATCTTGAGAGATCCCAAGCCAGAACTATCTTGATAACCACCCCCAAATTTCTGATCTGCAGGTACTGTGAGGTTATGTATGTTTATTTTTAAGCCATATTGTTTGGGAGTAATTTTTTATGCAGCAATAGATAACTAATACAATCCTAAAATTAGAAAGAAGTAGGGTCAATGCAGTTGAAACATTATGAGAAAACCAGATAATGATAGAAGATTAATGCGGAGACATGTTTAGAGGTAGATTATACAGACTATGATGTAACTGCAAACTATGGTAAAGGAATTATATTTTATTATAAGTACAATTCAGTATAATTAAAACATGTTAAGCATACATATAGCATATTGAAGAGAAAGTAAAATAAACCATATTTAATTATCCATTCATTCATTTAGCAAATACTTGTTAAACACATACTTTATGACGAGTATTGAGCAAGATACTTGTGAAGTATAGTGAATAAGATACACAAAAATTGTCTCCTTTATACAAGAGACACAGATACAGGCTGTGTTTTGGAGCTAACTGTAGGAGTTGCATTAGATGGAGATAGGAAGATGGTTCTATGACTCAATGGGTTCTTTTTTGACTTTTTAATTAATGGTATGATTTATTTTTCATTCTAAAGAAATGTATGGCAAATTTTTTCAATACTTGTAAAAATTAAGGTAAATGGAAATTAATGTTTTAAATTGCTAAGAAAATTTATAAACTTTTAAAATCATTCATGAAGTAAGGATTAGCTGAATTAGCTGAATTAGTAGTAATGAAAGATCTTTAATCTTGCCTAAGGTCTCTAAGAAAACAAAGGAAGGATATATATATCCCACATACATAAAATGCTAGCAAGGGTCCTGTAGGACAAAAATAACAAAAATAATTTTCTGATGTGAACTTCTCTCTTTAGAGGTTTTTTGTTGTTGTTGTTGTTGTTGTTTTCCAAAACTCCTTTGTATACACATGTATGTCTTCATAGATTTATTTGTGTGAGCTACATAGGTACTAGATTATGTATCATAGGTGTTGTACTTTTACTGTTGACCAGAAAGACTCGTTTCTTTCCTGCACAGACCTATACACCTTCAATGTTGTGTTTTGTATTATCCTCGGTCCATCATTTTCACTTTGGCGATCACCTCCACCTTTTTTTTTTTTTCCTTAAGAAAGAAACCATTCGGCTTAGGTGATTTTTATTATATTTCTTAGATCCAGTAAATATTTTATCCAAGAACAGTATCTGTTTTGTCAAAGTTAAATTTTGAATTACCTATGGTTTCCAGGTATGTATCTGAAATACTAGACATTATGTTTTCTTCCAGGTATTTTTTTACGATCATACTTTCTTCCTTCTGAATAATCATTCAAGCTAATATATATATGTGTATATATATAACTCTGCCATGTGTTTATACCAGAAGTTTTTCATCCTCTTAGTTGAAATATTATAAATTAAGCAATATTGAGTTTAAGGTAGTCCAGAGACTATGAGGGTATGTAGCCAGTTAAAAGGTGGAAATACTTTCTTCCAAGGCCACTCTTTTGTATATGTGTGTGGGGGGGTACTGGGGATCGAACCCATGGGTGTTTTATTACTGAGTTATACTCCTACCTCTTTTTTTTAAATTTAGAAACAGGCTTGCTAAATTGCCTAGAATGATCTGGAACCTACGATCCTCCTATCTTACCTTCCTAAGTACTGGGATTAAAGGTGTGCACCACCATGCCAAATTCCAAAGCCATTGCTTATAAATTTTATAGGATAGGACAAAATAACTTTTATAAGTTTATGAATGATAAACTGCTTGGAAATCTGAGATCAACATGAAATGTATGGTACAAAATCACAACCTTTCCAATTCTCTTTCCAATAGACATCTGTACTATGGGTTTTTCCCCCCAAAATAATATTAACTTTATGAATTATTTGATTCCTTCCATCTCTTACATTTTATCCTATGCATTCTTGTTTATTTCTTTTTACTGTCTAATTCACAAATTGTATCTCTTCATGAATTCAACTACCACTCCCATAGCCTTTCCTAATCACATTTTACCCTATTCTTATCTGTCCCTCCTAATTTTTACACCCATAACCTAATATATATGTATGCATTGTCATGTTTTTTGACCCATAAAGGCAGGTCCCTATAAGATTTTTTTATATCTTGGTGATTCTGTAAACAAATTTACTCCTTGTTCTTCCTTTCGTCCTCCTTCCTAAACATTGATTTCTTAATATCTTTTAAAATATCTCATAGAATGAGGCAACACATCCAGTTTTAACACTCTTGTTTCTGATTAATAGTATTTTTGAGGAGCTTCCAGGCCTGGAGATTTGTATTATCACAATGAGATAGAAGTTCCTAGAGATGGATGTGGGAAGCAGGCTTTGTAGCAGCTCTCAGAGGAAATCACAGTGGGACAAAATCATGCTGGGGCTAGGTTATGTTCTCTGTAGATAAGATCTATTAGTTGGGTGTCTTTTCTTTTTTACTGTCTTTTTTATGCTAAATACAGATGCAGAAGAATATGTTTTATATATAGGTACATACATATACATGAACATTTGAAGAAAAATAATAAACCGATTAGGTATGTAACCTCAGTCAAGTTTGAGAAATAAAATTCAGCCTGTTCCATAAAAACACCCTTTACAACCTTTTTCAAGGCATCTTGCCTTTCCCTCAACGGTAACCAGCAACAGGAATTTTGTATTTACAATCTGACTTTTTTGTGGTTTTATTGCCTGTAAACTGGCAAATGCTCCAAAAAGGGAAAGCTGTCCAAAATATCAAGTTCATCTTAATGAGATTCCCTTCTCCCGAGAGACTTCACCCTTCAAGACAGAGCTGTTCCAGGAGTATTCATCTTTATTTTTTTTTATTTCAATTCACTGAACATTCTAAATATATGGAAGAGTAGGGAGAAATTAACCTGAGATAAAGCAAATGTCAAATTTGCCACGTATCTACTTCTTCTTCTTCCCCTGGAGGCAACCACCACCAGGAAGTGGGTGAATGAGGCAGTTCAGCCTGGCACTGGAGGCCACGGGCACTGCAGCCAGTGTTGACACTTTTTAATTGTGCGACATTAACCAAGTTACTTCCTTCTCAGTTTCTTCTTCTGTAAAATGGGGATAAACCCAGAGTCTAACTCTTTTCGTTATTGTGAGAACAGGTATATCAGTGTCTATAAGGAGTTATATCAAGTTCCGTGCAAACATTAGCTATAATTATTATGATTATTAGAAATATTTGTGTATATATATATATGTTGGTCAAGGTTTATATAAAAGGTAAAAATGTACTTTTCTTGGTTAACATATCTCTGTGATGTTGGCTCACTCAGAGTACATTAACTACTGTTTATGTACAGCATTCTACTGAATGTTTATGTCATTGTTTATTCATTTCCCATTGACTGAGGTCTTTACTTGTCCAGATTTTTTATGTGTGTGTGTATGTGCTGCTGGGGATTGAACTCAGGGGCATTCTACCTCTAAGTTGCACCACCAGCCCTATTTTTTGTTCCTTATTTTGAAACAGGGTCTCACTAAGTTGCAGAGAGCCTCACTAAGTAGCTGAGGCTGGTCATAAACCTGGGATCCTCCTGTCTCGGCCTCCCAAGTACTGGGATTACAAGCATGCGCCACCACGCCTGGCTTACTTGTTCTGATTTTGTTGTTGTTATTGCATCCAAAGAACTCTTGTACAGATTTCCTTACTACCTATTCACCTTTTTGGTGCAGTAATTATTGGCACTGCAGACATAAGAGGTACTAATGAGTTGTTAAAGTAGATTTCCTTTTTGTGTATTTAGATCTTGATCTTCTGGGTCCATGGTGAGCTCTTCGAGGAATGGGCACATAGCAGATCTTCAGTAAGCTGTTGAGGCCTGGGCAGAGAGAGAGAGAGGGAGAGAGAGAGAGAGAGAGAGAGAGAGAGAGAGAGAGAGAGAGAGAGAGAGAGAGAGAAAGAAGAAGAAGAAGAAGAAGAAGAGGAGAAGAGAAGAGAAGAGAAGAGAGAGAGACTGCTAGTCATGCTCATGCTGATATGCCATTAAGAAAGGTCCAGAAACTTGTCAGGCATCTTGCCTGAAAGGAAAGAAACCCAATGTACAAAATACTAACTCATCTAGTTTGTGGGTAAACCAAAGAGGATGTTTCTTTTTCTTTTTATTAGAAATTATGAATTAAAGCATGGGGAACAACTCCAAGGTCTTTCCTTACCTCTTTCCCCCTCTCCTCACCTTGACTGCCACCATCATATCAGAATGAGAGAAGGGAGAGAAGAGGCTGTCTGGTCCCCATGCTTTTTTCTAAACTGAGCTGTTCCATATGGGAGCCACAGGGCAAGTGTGACTACTGAGTGCTTGAATTGTATCTAGTGTAACTAGTGTGCAAAACCAAATCTTAAATTTTACCTAATTTAAATTTACAAATGAGGCAATGCAAAATATATTTTTCATTAAATGAAACTTTTTTTTTAAGAGACACTTTCACTCTACCATTTGCTCCATGTAAGATGTTCATACTGAATAATCATGCATTTGTTGGACTTGTGCCTCTTTTCTAATGTCCCATAGAAATGTATCATGAGTTAAGATCAATTAGTCAGATCTAGTTTATGGCAATGTATTGATCCAGTCTTAATGACTTTTTTCCTATGTCCAGATGTAGCATTGTAATGTGTTTACTTGAATATTTTACACATATAGCACACGTTACTGACAATATGCAATTCACTAAATTCAATATTAATATGGAACTTAGGTGTGCTCTTTTAATTTTGTAAATTTACCTTCCCAGATCCCCAGTAATATATATCCTAGAATTGTTTTTCCTCCAGCATAATGTCCAGTCTCAGCCTTGCATTGTACTAAATTCTCATGTCTCTTTATAATTCATGAATCTGGAACAGTGGCCAGTTGTTTCATCACACTGACATTTTTGAAGATTACAGCAATGAATCATTTTATAGTCACTTTTTCTGCTCTAGATATACTTTAATTGTTTTTATCTCATCTTTACTAAAATTTTGAGGAGTACTTTACAAATGGAGTCTTAAGAGCCATTCAGGGTTGACATCAGGCCATAAATGACTATGTTTGAAATGCTAGCATGTGTGGATGACACCTGTAAGACAGAAAGGCCTCCTGTGGTGAGGACGAGTTGGATGGGAGGTGGTTGAAGTTAGGTCCTTTGGAAGTTGGAGCCTCAAGAGAAGCTGGAGAAGCTGTTTATGCAGGAGAAAAAAAAGCTAGCAAAAAGGGGCTGTCAACTCTGGTAAAGTCGCATATATAGGCTGGACTTGAGGACACACACATGTAATATCTGTACTTGTGCCGGGGTCCAGCCCTAGCAGGAGTCGGGGGTCCGTCGACAGGTGGGGAAGGAGACGAGGTCGTGAGAATACGTACACTAAATGTAGTGATGAAGTGCATCTACTTTATTGTTCACAAACAGCTGTTTTTATACTTTTCATACAGCAGTGAAACACATAGAACAGGGAAGTTTATGGACAGGTCATCTGACAGTTTGACGATAGCAAACTTGTTTTGTTTTTCTAAAGGTTTCTACATCAGTATATAATGATTTTATTTTGACTCTGGTACAAAGCAGTGTTAAAAATTAACGAGGAATAGGCCTGTGTACATTGGTCTAAGCTAGGGAGTTTTTTGTAAACCAACTGTTGTTTTTGTCAACTATAGTCTGTCTTTATTAATGTGTCCTGTGAAGCTCTAGAGAAACACTGTGGGAGTTGGTGAAGGCTGTCTGTGCTTTGACCCTATAAAGGGGTACCAGATACCCACATTCTTATAGCTTTTTTACCCATGGATATGATTGTAGACCTAAATCTCTTTGGCTTAGCTCTTTTGTTTTCTATATCTGTGTGTTGAGGGAGAACATAGGTTGATTAGTAACTATATCCGAATTACCTTGCAGAGCTTGTTTACTGACTAATGTTTGTAAGTGATCAGAGAATTCTTATGTTGTTTGTCTGAAGGCACTGGTTTTTTTGCTAACATCAAGAGGTTGTTATTCGACTGGCCACCACCTGTTTTTAAGAAACTTTCCTTAATAATAAGTGTAAAAAAACAAGACTTGAAGTACCCAATGTTCCCAGAATATACTATAATGTAAAGCAGGATATGCCACGTATCCTTTCTTGGAAGCGTCTGCTTTGCAGGATTCCATCAGATAGAGCCTTGTTCATGATCCAACTGTTAAGGAGTTGTGGCATACTTGGGAGCCTGAGACAGGAGACTCACAGGTTCAAGATCAGCCTCAGTAACGTAGTAAGACCCTGTTTCAAAATGAAATAGGGGTTAGAGTTGTAGTTCAGAGGTAGAACACTGATTGGCTCAATCTCCAGTATCCCCCCTAAAAAAGTTGCCTATGTAAATGGGAGAGATATGAGGGTAGTGAGCTAAGGTAGATTTGTAGGAATTACCAGGAATAATTAGGGAAACAAACAAGGACATGAGAATTGAGATTAAAAAGTATGGAAGAAGTTAGGAGGTGATACAGTACTTCATTAAAGTAATTAATAGCCTTAATAATAAAACTGTATTAACCGCATTCTTAAATGCCTGGTTATTGTGAGTAGGTAACATAAGTAAATGGCCTCATTATTTATTTTTAAAAGGGCTGAAGAGGATATACTCTTTCACCAAAATATTTTTTCAGGTAAAAATTAGAAAATAGAAGAAAAAAAAAACTCAGGAAGACTGTCATAAAATAAGTAATCAAAGCATGATTCAAAATAAACAATATTGTTAAAATAAATCTAAGAGACTGGGTTACTGAAGGTAAGGCATTGCCTATTCTCCAACTGATGTCTGTTTGAGAGTGTGGGGTTGGTTCACGTGAGAACAGAAATGCTCTGTCCACCATAGGAAGAACAATTTACAATATTGGCAAATGGAAGTTTGGGCTAGAAGAGAGAGAGACCAGTATTACACAGGTGGAGGAAACAGAAATAAGAGGCTTATATGTCCCCCAAATCCTGGGCATTGGCCTCTCCTGCCTGATCATTTTATTCTTCTCCTGTCAAAAGACATCTGCCAAGGATTTGTTGCTCCTGGTATCACCATAATATCATATTCAGCAAGAGCTTATTTTCCCCAGTAATCAGAGACCTCTGTGTAGGGTCACTCTTCAGCCAGACTGGTAGAGGCTGGTGCCTCTTTCTGCTGTGCCAGTCAAGGTACCTATCAGACACAGGTACAGTTCCAGGTCTCTAAACCTCTCTTCTACACCTACTAAATTCTTCTCCACTCCTTATTAGGGGTTGTGACCAGAATGAGATACTCTCTCATCTCAGTTAGAATTTAACATTGGAAATGGCATATGTTGCAAAAGCAGATGGAAAGTTCATGGCATCTCTGGTCCACAGATTTCACAAAGCCCTTGGTCCTCCAGCTCATATTCTTCCTCACTAGAATCCTGACCCAAGTCTATGAACTAGTTTCCATCCTTCCTAGAGAATCCCGTGTCAGGAATGAGATCCAGAAGCAACTGCATAATACTGTCACACCTCCAAAAAACTATTTTTAAAACCTACTACAAAAGCATTTAGGGCTTATTGAAGTGAGAAAATCAAATAAAGACTCATTCACAAGACTTGGCTCAACCAAAGCTTTCTTTTACTCCATATACAGCTATAGATAGGCATTATTGCAAAGATGTAACAAGGCCAAAAAATCTTCATTTGAACCCTAGGAAGGGCAGAATACTGAGTCTCTTTACATATTAAAAAAAAGAAAAATGGAAACTTTGATGTGATTAGGTATGAGTTCTGAAATATGGAAAAGGCTCCATGATCCTGAACCTTATGGTAGGGAATAGCTGTCCCTTCCTGAGAGCCCTTGCCTTCATGATGAACTGGGAGTTTGGCCCTGATCTCTACCCTTTAGTTCAGCCTTAATGTAAATATAACTCAGTCTACTTGCCTGTCTTCCACCCTTGGATATACTCTAGAGCAATAGAGATCTTGAATGGTGCAGTTCAGGAACAGGGAGGAGTATTCTCAGGTAGGCTTCTGTGGGCTTGTTCACCTACCAGCCCAAAATAAAAATGGCTCATGCTAAATGTCTGTGATTACAGACTGCGTCCCTCCTCTTTGGTCTCAATACTGGAGAGGATGAAGACTGTTTTGTCTGAGTGGTGCATGTGCATGTATATATGTATAGCAATGTTGGCTATCTGAATACTACTAGGGACCCAGGGTGAGGATGGTGTTAAAGCAATTTCCCTTCCATGCTGTTCCTTCCTCTGGTGAAAAAAGACCTAAGGGGAGAAGTTTTAGAGGAAGAGTCCTAGCAAAGATAAGAAGAGGAAAAGGACATGACACAGACTTGGACAAGAAATCCCTGTAAATGTTTAAGTGGTTTTCTACTGCTTAATAATAGGAATAATTCTACTGCATTAGATGAAAACTGAGTTCAAAGCTGAGACTGTGATAATTGATCCCTGTTCAACACCAGCGCTCTTATTCATGACAGTCCAGCTCTGTCATGAATCAGTATAGGAACATTCTCCTAAAAAAAGTGCCTATTAGATTTATAATAGTGGCTAGTGGCCAGTGCAGTGGCCTCAGAATAGGGTAGGCATTGGATGTAGTGCATATGTGCTGGGAGAGAGGAGGATATTCTGGGAGAACCTAGGAACAGTGTGTTTGCTGTTTAGACATCTATCCTGCCAATCTTTTGAGGAAATTATGATTTCATAATAGATCATGATCTGTCTTGCCAATCATGAGGCAATGGTTTTCCACATTGAGTGGGTCTCTGGAATACGAAGGCTGCCCAGAGTCTTTTCATGAGGCCTAGCTTGATGATATCATTGCATAGGACAAGGTTCTTGCATCCATCAAAAGTATAAATGTTCATCATGAAAGCACAGAACGCCTATGGATGAACTAGGGCAGAGAGCAAGGAAGAGCTGAGTATAGATTAAGTGGAAAAGAGGTGGAACCAAAAGAGGAAAGAATGGTGTGGGTTGTAGGAAGAAACAAAAATGGCCTCATCATCCATTTCATCTTGCCCCTACCTCCCTCCAAACACACACAAACCCTCATTCAATCCTCATCTCCTTGTGTGATGAAGGCACTATAGGACACATTGGTAACATCTTGGCAAAGGGGCTCATTACCTTCTCTTTGAGTATAAAGAAAATATCTACATGGAGAAGATGTTAGCAACTTCTTTCACCCATGGTCGATGGCAACGTATAAGAGCTTATCCTTGATGTAAATAGTTTAACCTTCAGGGTAGGTATACCACATTGCCATCTTCAACTACTTGAAAGAGCCTTGGTAAATTTCCCTCTGAGACATCTGCAACTCATCATTACATGCAGATTCAGCCAAAGATTAGTGGGCCAAAGATTCAGCCCACTAATGAGTCCATTGAAGACTAAATAGCCAACGTCACCAAATAGGTCCTCGTCCTCATTCTCTTCCATGTCATCTGGGTCAAAGCTTTTGAAGTACTCGAGGACTGAGCAGAAGGGATTACTAAACTGAGTGTGGTGGCACATGGCAATAATCCCAGTACCTGGGAGGCTAAGACAGAAGGATTAAAGGTTTGAGGACAGCCTTGGCAATTTAGTGAGATCCTTAGCAACTTAGGGAAACCCTATTTCAAAATAAGAAGGGCTGAGGATGTAATTCAGAGGTAGAATTCCCCTGGGTTCAATTCTCAGTACCAAAAATAAGTAAATGAAAGAGACTCCTAAAAGATACCTTTATACTGGGCATTTCCATCAAGAAATTATATCAACTTTTCAGTCTTAGGAAAAAGTCCTAAGAAACTTTGCATATAATGCACTGTCCAATCGGATAACAACTAGGCACAGGTGATAATTATGTATTTAATTAATTATAACAAAATAAAACATTAAAAATTCAGATTCTCAACCATACATGTTCCTAGGGACCATCACATCTCACAGTACATACATAAAATGTTTCTACTTTTGCAGAAGATACTATGAAATAAAGAAATCCTATTAGTTCCAGAATCCAGAACTTTAATTAGCCTTTCATTTTCCTATGATTCTAAGGACTTTGGGCTTCATTAAGAAGGCCAAGTCAGAAGGTGTAGAAGAATAAGTCCTTGGCAGATGCCTGCAGCAGGAGACACCTGAAAGGGCAGAAATTGACCTGTCTGAGACTTTGGGACAAAAGAGGAGGACTCTACATGACGAGCTCTATGGATAGTCTTTGCAAGGAAGTAGTGATGAGTTCCATAAGTGACAGCATCCTGTGTGGAAGTAACTTCTCTAGTGGGTTTTTTTTTTTTTGCCTGTGTTGTCACTAGAGAAAAAGTCCAGTCCAGTGAAGAGAGTCTTTTGATTATCTAAGTGAGCCCCAAACTGAGCTCATCTGAGGGCAAAATTGTGTAGATTGTCAAAATGTCTTTCCCATCCACGTAGGATATACTGGAGAAGATACCCATCACCTATTCTGCTTGTCAAGAAGAGAATGTAACCACATGAACTGTATATGCAGTCCATAAATTAAAAACACTTGACATTGTCTATAATACATCTCAATGATATGAATCATCCACTGTCCAGTAAGTGGGTTATGCTGAACATTTGCATTCATTAGCTGAGCTGTCATAAAGACAGAGAGTTGAAAGTGATACTTCCAGTCCTAATTCAGAGCATTAGACACTTGGGAAATAGGCAGACCTTGCTCACATAGCCCACTGCAAGTCCCTGCCTATGAGCTGCCATCAGCATTCTTTCTTCTCTCTCACTGTGCTTTTCAATTCCTTGCTAAAGAAATGCTTTAAGAGTTGGAAAAAGCTGTCAGATCCCCTGCAAGATTAAATGAACAAGCTCAACAGAACAGAAAGGCAAAAGGAAATCTGCTCATGCAGGGGCACACTTGCTTTGGCTTGCAGCTGTCAGGGAAAGAGGGAGCTCCTGCAACCGCAGTCAACACGGCAACTTCTCCAGCTGCTTAATGATGAGATTTTCTTAGAAAAGTGTAATTTTCTCGGACGTGCCTATTTAGACACTTTGGAGAGAATAGTTCACCAAAGAAAATTTACTTTGTCTCCAAATTGCTACCATTAATATGCAAACCCTTCCAATAAAATTAATGCTTTCCAGAAACTCTAACTCCTTTGTAGCTGC